>LUCM01001188.1:87623-132817 GCA_008360955.1 Fasciolopsis buskii
GTCCGCTGATAAGATTACATTTAAAGCGCGAAAGAAATTCAGGTATCCAATTTAAAATTCACAGCTTATTGTTCATCAAAATGTCTCACGAAAATCGGTCCGGGCGATCTGATTTGTCTCAATAAACCATCGATTCATCTAACTCGCTCGATCACACCGGGATTTGTTAATTGGAATTAGCCTCCTTATTACTGCGCCCCAATTTTATCATAACTGAATAACGCTTCCCAGCTATTTATTGAAACAAAAAGCAACAGATGCCGGAGACTAATTTGATCTCAACATCCAATCATTCAGCATTTAGAATGTTATGGTGATGACGAACATCGTTGGGGGAGTGCACTTTTGCTCACCTAATACTGCAACTCCGGATTTCCTAAGTTGAGAGATGCATGCAAGCAAAGAACAAACCGTGTGACTTCGTAGTTTTGAGTTAAAATGCGCTAATGTTACCATTAGTTTTAGAATCTCTAGCTCCCCAGAGTAAGGACAACCAATTTTAGCTGTGACAACCCTGTGTGAACAAGTCGTACATGCCCGTCGAATGCGGAGGCAGAAATCGGTTCTGCCAGCCACTGTGTCCAATATCATCAACATACTAAGAGAGTTATTCCAAATCTCTCGACAAAATCAGGGTGCAGTTCCAAGAAGCCCGCAGTCAGCCCCTTCGTACTAAATGTCCAGAACAGGTGTGCATACAAAGCCACACATGAAGTAGCGGAATGTCTTTCGATTCAAAGGAAGACTACACAATTTTGACAAACCCCCCACACTCGTATCGAAAAAACGCCGACATCACAACTAACAACGCGAAAGACATTGGTCAGTGAGGCTTGCCTTGCTGTTTAATGCTGAACGATGATGATGGTTTCATTGTTGTTTAATATCTGCCTTCATTGGGGATCGTAACAGCTGACTCTGTTAACGGCTATGTGTATTCTCGCGTGATTAATGAAAGCAACTCAGGATTAGACATTTCGTAGTGAACGTATCCGGCTATTAAATCTGCTGGAGTAGCTCGCAGGTTCGAAACTGATATCCATTTTTTTCCAGGTTCTGTGTTGTCTTCGTTGTAGCCTAGAGACCATTGTTAATCAATTCTAAGATCACCTGCTCTATTGGTTTCTGTTTTGCTTGTGACACGCTCAGGCTGGTTTGCACTACCATGAAAGTGGATTTCAGGTTAGTTCGAAAAATATTTTCCCACAAAGTTGGTCGCATTCCAGGTGATTCAATAAACCACTAACAAAAATAAGTTTTTCTCCATATTCGTCTATTAGAACAATACGGCTATGAAAATTAAGAGGACCAAGGAATAGGCGATGTAACAAGTCCAGCTCAGCCTTGTCATTCGACGTTAGACAAAGACGAAATGGCCAATCTCGGCTACGTGAGAAGCATTGAGCAAATGAACACTGCTTGCATTCCATTTCTTGGCGTCCTTACCGTTACCTGATCATCGGATACACTCAACTCATCCCACCTCGGCTGCTTCCACCGGGATTTCGCCGAGAACCTCGAATCATAAGCCCTTGCATGGTCGTGGCTAGTATAGCTCATCCCCAGCGCCAATGGATGACCGAGATCATAATGTTTGAGATCCGATCGAAGCTTGAAACACCCAGGTTCCTCATACTCAGCTGTGCATGATAACGCAACCCTGATTGAACTATGGATGCCATTCCCGAGTTTGTGTGCTGCAATCAAGTATAGTCAACCACTGTGCTTGTTTATGTTGGAGACAAGGATTAGGACTTTCGTTTTGCTCCAGTTGAAGCCTGTTTCCTTTATCTTGGTACACCCTGTATATGGTTGATCCCATTCTACATCGTCATTTTTCTTCTTATGATCTACTCTGTGAGGACCGTCTGCAGCCTGTTGCATTTGCTGGCGACATTCACACGCCAGTCGTTCCGTTTGCTTTAGACTACACAAGCAAGCATACATTACTTGTGCACGAGACCCCACCCACTCCTGTCTGATAGCCTTTAGATTGTACCGTTTCTCTCTGCCGTTCCACCATTCATCTGGTATCTGCCGCACTGCTCGTATTCTCAAAGCACGCATAAACAGCTACACCATTTCTGCATGCCATCTCTTCCACCATTACTCGCCTACCCCTGTTTTCTCTCGGTCTCCCACTCCCCTTTCTCTCTCTCTCTACTAGTCCACTGATCGTATTATCCGCACTAACAAGCATGGACCGTGGATTGACCTGATTCAGACCATCATTTATGCTCGTCGTTTCAGTCGAGAGTATTATTACCATGTGCACACACAGTTGTCAGTGTTCCGGATCTGTGCCCCCAACTTTTCTATTTGATTGGCCTAGTGTAACTGGATGCATCTTTGGCCGGTTCTGTTCAATTCACCCATTCACATAGCAGCGAATTTTTCTGTTCGAAGGTGCATTCTGATGTAGCCAAAATCGGTCTTTTATTTAGAAGTGCCTTGGTTATCTAGGCCATCTTGCTCTAAAGCCCTCATGAATCACAGTTTGTACAATTTCTAACGTTTCATTAATTGATTGATATCAATAGTGCCGTGCCCCCAGACGAATCAGATGAAGTGACACAAAATAAAACCCTGAAATAAATCGTCCAGTACAGTATTTTCCATTTCCTTCGTGAATTCAAATCAAAAATAGGATGTCACAGAAACTCTAACTTTATTCCATCCATCGCGAATATGAACAAATCATGAATAACGGAGGCCTCACTTTGAGTTTTTAAAAATAAAAGGAAACCACCGACAAGTATTCTCTGGAGAAGTCCTGTATGTTTTCGTGCGTAAACGTGATCTAAGCACTAGTAAACTGAAGTAACTAACGAACGAAAATAAACAAGGAAAACTGTTAACCGGAAATGCAATATGCTCTGTTTAATACCCTATCGTTTGGCAAATATACAAGTGAACGAAAGCCGCGAAATTGTTAGTGATGGGTGAGAAAAATAGAACAAATGCGCAGAAAGGCGAAACAAACAACAATCTGTGGAATATCGGATCCAGCCCAAACTGAAAGTCTAAAGGACGAGAATGGCGCGCGTGTTGCCCTGATGAAAACCTATATACACGGATTTGTTGGCAAAGGTATAAAGTCATGTGACGCGAGAGGACATATGTGAGTAGGGTAGTCGGATAACTAGTGACTGGAAGTGGGCAGGCAAGACAACGTCGAGCTTGGTCGAAGAATAGTAGATGAACTTGGCAGAAGCGGTACTAGTCCGGATTTAGCCTATAATAAAAGAAGAACAAGATATTTTTCTTCACTAACCGAGTCAGATTAGGATGGCCCAAGAAGCTTCTAGATCCCACCTCAGTAAAACCTGAAACTAAACAGGATAAGAAGTAGTGGGACATCTGACTGATGATGTCTCATCGTGTATGCACCAACAGGGTACTTATTTGATTTCTGATTTTTTCCATGCCGCCCGGTTCTACACTCGTGACTTGAAAAATAAAGCAATTTTCAAACGAAATAGAGTTGGTGCTTTCAATTCTTAGTGAAACAAGGTTTTTTCAAGCGTACAAATCTAACTCGATGGGAAATATATAAAAGAGATCAAATGAAGATCCAACAACTAGGAGGCGAAGAAGTTATCATTATCATCTAACTCAAGCAATGGCTTTTCGGGTGCATATTCGCTGATACACAAAGCTAAACACGATTATAATAACAAAGTATGAAGAGAAATGGGTGAAAAATGTACGGTTGATGAATTTCAGGAAGCACCCTTTTTACATGAACCCCAAACGGGTCATCCAAAGGGCGGCCATGGTCCACGGAACTTTACTGGCTTCATAGCTGATTTCGTCTTCCAACGGAAGACTAAGCAATGTTCCATCAGGGATCCTCCAATATTAGCCTACGTAATCAAAACATTTAGCAATGCGCTTACATAATGATTCCCGCGCATTTGGTGCACCATAACCTTTGGACTTTGCGTTATACTTGTATGCCCTAAGCCGTATCACAGGAGACGGCGTAGACTTTCCAGGTGAACAATGGCATCACCGCCATAGTTCGTAAAAATCCAGAGGATGCTTTTAATTTGGTTTACGTGAACTAGTTACACATACTTTGGAGCATCGCAACGTCTAGAAGCAAATCACGAATAAACAGTATGAACAATATAGTTTACTTAGGGTATGAAGAATACGGAAGTCCTAAACACGTTCCTACTATCTGTTGGTTCACAAAGGCTTTAGTAGCTAGCATAATTAACAAAAATGAGGAGGAGGATAATGATGAAGTAACTAATAATAACAGTAATATTATTAGTGAAAACAGCACAAATAATGGTACGATAAACCGACAGGTTAATTTCGATGAGTTCAAGTTATAGTTACACGACAGGGATTAAGAACTAGAGAATAGATAGATGAATGCGCTACCCCCACGGCAACAATAGCGGTTGTGTGAAATTACGTTGATTGTACGGCTCAGGCTTCAGTCTAATCGCTATAGCTCTGCATGTCATCAGTAACCGCTTCCTTAGTCGTTTGGTGTGAAATCCGAATTTTCAAGACGGGTTTGAAGTTTGATGTAGTTCCCACTTGGCAGCCCCTATCCACCTAATGTTGTGGGATTGTACTACTGATATTCCGGACTGTTCCCCTTCAAAGAGCAGCTAGGATGTATTCTAATAGCCTTTCAGACAAATGCATCGTCGTATGTCTAATGCAGTGTGCACCACAAGAGTGCGTAAGCTGATATAGGGCAGAAGACCGAGAGTGGAAAAGCAAACTACCCTTGGATCAGTGAACGACAAAATGCTTGGTCCTAGCTGGGGTCGGGACGTGGGCCTCAGGAAAGGATCTCTCAAGGGCCTCCGATAAATTGTGTCCCACAATTTCCAGCGCTTTGTCACCCTTGAGCGGAACGGTCAGAAAACCCGTTTTTTGAATAGCTGGGTTAAGAGACTGCATGTTTTCTCATTCATAGACCGATGAATAAAGGGTTCGGGATAGCGTTTTCCCGTAAATCATCCCGTACATGTTATACCTCTTGCTCAGATCCTCGGGTGAAAATGTTTCTTACCCTAAGGACTAGACAGCTCACTAGATCTCTTTTGTGTAACGAGGCGGGATGCTTGAAAAAAACCCTTCTCCTTATCATGTTACTGTTCATTCGACACAATCTAACGTTGAAAGAAGTAACGAAATTATTCTCCTCCACTTCACTGTGAAGTTTATCATAGAGTGAGCAATATTGACAGTATCCAACAATTTGTAAATATCACTTGCTGAATCACAAATTATGAACGTATCACCATGTATCTCGTGTACATCCTCCAATTCCTGATCGTGATCGTTGCGCAATAAACTACGCTCGAGTTTGGCCAAGAATATGTCCGATATACTGGGTCCAAGTGATAATCCTATTGCAACGCCGTCGTTCCATCTATACCACTTCCCATTCAGTGTACACATGACTATTAATTCTTTAAGCCTTGACAGTCGGATGCCCATCTTGTTATTATGATCATATAACCACTGTCAAATGAAATATACCTTTCTTGTCAACGGACCGTTTGTGAATAGGGATTTGGTATCCAGAGAAAGCATCCCCATGTCCGATAGAACATTATTTTTTACGCTATACTCCGCTAGGAAAATGCAGAGGAGCTCCGGAATTTCCGCAGTCCAATGGGCCGTGACGTGATGGGCTGAGCTGCCCATGTCGAGTACTGGTCTTAGAGATACTTCTGGCAACCCACGGAGTCTCGTTGGTCAAGAGCCGTAGGGTACAAATCTCCAACCGCCGTTATTGCCGTGAGTGTAACAGGCTCAACAATCTATGTTCTATAGTTCTTAATCCCTTGGTTCTCCCTTCGGCTATTCACACCGATGTTTTTACACCTGCGTTTTCCTTTCCCTCTAAGCCCATAGTTCAGACTGAATGTACTTAACACTAGTATTGTCATGACAGCCATCTCTTTCATGTTGTCAATTTAGACGTTGTTGCCGAATTTCTCATTAATTGCGAACTACAGCCATACATTAATTCTTTGTTACTCAAAACTATATATGTAAATTCATGAAGTGATGCTCCGGGAAGAAATTTCTTCACGTTAGAAATGGCATTCATGATTCGATGGGCATATTGTACAACTTCAGAATTAGTTGCTATTTCCAACTTGAAGGTGTCTACCGTTGGTCTAGATGGCCAGCGAGCATAAAACCATAACAAGTAGCATTAGAGTCAGTTAATAAATCGAGGCGCTGTGCACCGTGAAATGCAAACTTAAATATGGATCTCATCTAAGGGCCACACAAGGTAGCTGAAGAGGATTGCACCACAGTTTAGGAACAAAAGGCCCCATAATAAACCAGGGGCGCAAGACAGCTAAACTGTGATGGTAGATACTTAATCCTGTACGCGGTTCTGCAACTGTTTAACGAGGCTTTCAAACTAAAGGGTATACTAGAATCACTCTGTTTACCCAACCAGATAGCAAACTTGCGGTACATTATCCATCACGATCGGTGCACATGGGCTCCTCGATGAGCCGCGTTACGTTTTGTCCTGCACCTGACACAGTGAATTTATCATTATTCTATTCAAATTTTATGGTTATGTTGCTTTCAGTCTCGAGTAGAACCTTGCGATGGTAAGAATAGTTCTATGTTCGGTTGATAAATTTCCCTGTCCTGTGGCTGCTATACAATAAAATTCAACTAGGAGATGAAAACGTACTGATTGACAATTTCCAGGAAGCTATATCCCCCGGTCAACTAGGAAGACAGTAACGTCTCTGACCAGTGTTAATGTACGTGGCTCTTCTCAAAATTGTAGAATTTAACAAGAGTACCGCGAACACAGATTCACAAGCACACATGCACATTGTGTTCGAGACTTACTATTAGAGGGAAATGCTGATAGCTCGGGTGCGCAGACGGATATCAATATTACCGTCAAGATCGGATACCGAGAAACAAATTAATACGGAGATATCACGATGAAATACGTTAGCTCAGGAAAGAGTGGAAAGTCTGTCGTTGTTTTCAAATGCTCTTCAGACCCCCTTTAATGTTAGTCTATTTCGTGATTCTCAAGGTTTTCCCGGTGTATTACTATTACAGTCATAAACCTGAATATTTTTCCAGATGATTCGTCCCTTTGTGTCAACATCCAAAACAACTATTCAAAACAATGAATACCCTATACAGTGTCATCCCTGTTAGGGGATCATTAGCATTGTGCATAGCCGGCGGTGGCCAAGCAAATAAGGTCGCGGCGCTTGGGCGTAAAGATCGCGGGTTCGAATCCTCGCACCGCCGGTCAACTTCTCCACCTGGCAGTCCTATGTTGGCTGCAGGCCCCATGCCTGAAAGATGATGTACATTGTTATTTCATTAATAGAGAAATTAAGAAGATAAAATGTGTATCGCGGCGCACGAACTGGGATCCGAACGCGAGATGAAAGACTATGAGCCATTACGCCACCCGATTTGGCTCTCAACGACCCACAGAACGTCATCACTAGATGTCACAGTATCAATGCCTACCAATGAACGACAAAAGACAGCATTTTGCACACTAGGTAAATGAATCTTGGATGAGAGCAAGCTCATCCATTTATAGCGCCTTTTTGTATCCAGTCTACTATCACCTCGTTTTACGACGTATTTCCAATGCAAACACATACCCACCCTGTCCTTTGGATTAAATGATAAAAGTAAACTCTTATCACAAAAGATGACCGTGATAAGCAAAGCCGGTACTAATCTCTCTCATCTGTATCCTATTAGATCATTTCTGGCTTCGCCTATGACGAAAAATCTATTCGCGCACTGCCTATAGATCAAATCAGGCAACACTTCATCCTCGTAACCTTTCTCCCGAAATCTTTCCTTTCTAGTTGCAGACATTGGTGTTACCTTTTCATAATTTTTACCTACACGCTCATTCCTCCAGAATGAAGAATTGTTTACTGAAACCCATCTTCAATACACGTGGCCCGATTGAAACACGGTCAAAACTGCGAACCTAATCCGCCAAGTGGATGACGAAGGACATCTTTCAGAAGCGAAGACAAATTAATGGTTAAAATCACAATTAAATAACTAATCTCCGAAGACGATAGAGTGCACACGCACCCAGCAAGAGTCGTTAGAGAAAGTCTGACACAGGTTTTTTTCAAGATTACTTTAGTTCCCCCCCACTTGAACACAATCAACAATAGAGTTAGACCGCTCAAAAGGAAAGATTTTGCTAATGATGTGAAAAAGCAGGGGGCAAACTGCTATTAGCTTTTGTCCATTGGCTAACGAGTAGCATCCAAAAGACATTCGGTGATGTTATCACCTCTAGAAGCAGAAATAGAAGGTATCGGCTAATGTCATTGGTTTTCTCACAATACCATGTTGTTTGCCTACTTTCTCAGTACGATTTTCATGATTATTATGACAATGGGTGCTATCGCAGTTAAAATAGAATTGATGAAATTTATAGGAGACATTTTTGGCACCAAGTACGTCTTTTTATGTTTTAGAGATCGAGAAAACAGGAACAAACATAGAAAAATTAATTTTTCGATTCGTTAAGGTTTATTTGTAATTCTCATAAATATTTATCTACTTTTGCACGTTTTATTTATTTAATCCTTTTTTTGTTATGGTCGATGGCCATTCCAAGGTTTTTGGAGCCGCAGATTTCATTCCTGCTATTAATTTCCTAAAAGAATCTGTCCTTTTCTCAATAGTTCGAAATTGACGTTATTTCAAATATTGCGCGGTTGAATATTTTTATGCCCGCGAAAAGATTCATAAAAGCCCGTTCTGTGATTGGCTAGTCCACACATCGATCAAGGCCACCCAATAAACGCGCGGCAGTACTCTGTGTTCGTCTTCTCTCTTCCGCTAGCGGGCTGTGCTAGCTGTTCGTATTTCGCGCCGCTTATTGTTCGTGTGGTTGTTCATTCAAGGGAGCAGCAGATCTGTCCCATTCGTTGTGTGGCTACAGGCCTTGAGTAATGAGTCCGAACTTTTTGTTTCCAACCTCTGTGTGTGTGTTCGTGTCCTACTAGACCACGGGCTGTGTGCTCCTGTGATATCGTGCGCCGCGAGTACTTATGTCTTGTGCTTTCAGTGTGTGCATAGACCAACCAAACTCGGCAACATAACAAATCTGGCGACGGGGTTTTTCGAACTCAACGCAATCAGCCGATAACCACGATGGATGCGGACATGAAAAAAATGTCCCAGACCCAGCTCAAACTAATGGAGACTCTAACTCAACGGATTGGGAGTATGACCACAGCAAGTGGCAGCCCTGAAATTTCATCCGGTTCCCTGCTTCTTAACGGGATAAAATACTTGTGCAGCGCTCCCATGATTTCTTAATGCTGACGCGCTTATAGATACTGCATGATTGTTAAACTGTATCACGATTTTCCCACTTGCCACACTACGTGAATCTAGATAGATACACACACGAACAATGAAATCAGGACAGCTTTAATTTAGGATACAGATCAAAATCCTATAGTTCAATATGGCATTCATGTGTTATAATAAATGTAACAACAAGCTGAGAACTGGGTAATTAGTTTATGAACAGTCACCACAACGATGGTACGTCTAAGGTACAAGTTAAAATATAAGTACAGATACAAAAGACGCCTAAGACTTAATATCGTATTAACTACAATCAACTGAACTACCACACTTCACCTGAAAACATAACTAATCAACCATTTCTCAAAACTAAACAGAGAAAAGAGAGAAAATCATGTAATCGGTATAGCAGAAGTAATTCATAAAAGACATACCTCTGAGAAAAGACTTGAAGATCTGCCTGTAGAGAGTGTCCTTGTGTTCAGACATATAGGTGACGTTTTTCGTCTCTTTACTACCAAGTGACTGACACCTGAATTCAACTCCTCGGTGGATCCAGTGGTGATGTTCTCTCCATCCAAAATAGCGGACGAGTCTGAAACAAGTTCAACAGGTAGCGATTCACTGCCACTGGCCAAAGAGTTGCTCATCGGAGCCTCGACTGAATTAGGCCAATCTGTGCGCGCTCGGTATTTGCGAAGGGAAATCATGGGTAATCCGGCCAATCTCGTAGCTTCGGTTAATAGGCTTCCCACACGATTCTTACCCCACGGACGTTCGAGAAACCAATCTCGACGGGTCGTCACTCCCAAATGCGGTTTACATCGATCAGACTGATCTGGGATACGGGGCTATTGCGTCATCATCCCAGTTAAAATAATAAGCCAATCAGAAAGTGGAAACAGAGTGCTATTTGTTTTGATACATGAAACTGGGGTCTGTGCGAATCTATGGTTCTATGCAGTGCCTACTATCATAACAGGTTGTATTTGGGAACAGCCTACTGAAGTAAAACTCATTACACAACTTTTGGATATCAACGTGTGCAGAGGGAATCAAACTTGCTTCCATGACTCTAAGCCAATCAACAAAGACATTGGAATGTTTTTATACGCATCAGTAATCCCAACTTAGAAACCGACTGACCGAGTCCTGGCTCAAGCCTGTAGGTGGCATATCAGTGTATATGACAGCTATACCTGTGGGAACGATTACGTATAATGAAGCTCAGTGGTAATGACACAAAGGTGTGTACACGAGCTTGTGTATGTATGTGTAACTAACCGTGGTAATCGAAATTCGCGACATGGATATGTGAACACAAGGTGTGTGCATCAATACTCAAAACTGAGGTTACAAAAAATCACCTGAAGTTGGAAATTCGAGTGAATCTGACGGTTGGTTCGAAAACGATGTGCTCATATGCGGTAGGAAAGCACCAGAATGAAACTCCTAAAGCACAAGCGAAGGCAACAAAGTGATATCAGGGGGCTTTTTATCCAAAGGATAATCTAAGATGTCGATACATAAGTGAATCCTAGTGCGAAGGGACACTATTACCGCTCGGTAAGTGACAAAACTAAATCGAAATCCCTCATTGATTCCAAATTGTCGAGTGATGACGTGTCGCGGTCAGCAAGTCGCAGTCAATAAGCATACCCGGTTGTAATCTGCCAGTTTCAAATCATCCGCGCACTCTTACAGTTGGGCCGAATGAGGCCACGCTATTTCATCGGCCACCGATCACCAACCGACACCGAGTCGTAACTGGACGATAAGAGTGTAGGAAGCCAAGCCGAATGAACCCTATGGTGAAAATGACAGCCAGCCAAAACCAGCGACCCGGTTTTTTGCAATACAGCGGGCTATTCAGGCGATGACTCCAAGGATCAATGCCGACGTGGATTTTATATATATATATATATAGAGAGAGAGAGAGAGTTGAGAAGGCGTACACTGAGTTAATACGTTTATCGTGACGTTTCGATCCAAACTAGGACCCGTTGTCAAACGTGAATGAGTGATTGAATGGGATCGCTAGTTCCGTTCGGTTTTGTGCACTGTCCGTCTGTTTGTCTCTCTATTCTGCATCCGGGTCTGACAAAGAATTACCAACGAATCACAATTGTGATTCTTCTGTGGACTCTTCGACGAAGAACTTCCATGCACACTCCTGACGCTACAAGTTCGATTCTGGCGAGACATACCAATTCGGAGTGAACGAATATAAGGATCTTTGGACAAGAGAGTACCGGGTACGCATGTCTGACGAACAACAATAAGAACGAAACTGGTTGTGTGTTCCCGGGCCAACTTTGCTCAAGCATCCAGATACTACTCACTACTTCTATATATACATGTATATATGTCAGCTCTATAAATACGAAAGCCGTCCCTGTGATAATACGAGGTTTATGTCAGATTCAGTTGAGTGTTTTCACAAGAGTCTATAGTGACGAGCAATTGCTTATTGGAACATATGAAGCGAAGAATTCCATTGAATCATGCATTCCCAAGTCTTTATAATAATATTTAGATTAAAAAGAGCAATAATGGAGATTAACTCTCAAATCCAAAACAAAATAAAACAAGATTACTTACGCTGATAGCAAGTTGAGTAAATCAAATTATTCATTAGTTCATACTTTTTCGTGAGAGCAGGTGCAAACTGTGGAGCAATCATTTTTAATAACACAATACTGTCACGGTCAGACTGTACTTCAACGTGGTGTGATGGCTTGCGGACTTCCGTGACTCAACGACGGCTTATATGAAGTCAAAGATTCAATGATGTCTGAAAGGTTAATGGGTAAAGGTCTGGCGAAGAAGTCCCCTGGTGCTGGTTCTCTAAGCCAGGAGCCAGTTTGAGCTGCAACTCATTGGGAAAAATCGGTGGAAGGATAATTGAACCAGGCAAAAGGGCTTTCATTCAGCCAATCCACGCATCTTTGCAGACAGGTTGTGCTAGAACCAAAATTTTTAATTGAGCATCCTAATCGTCCTCCTGCTTATTGGGTGGACTCACTAAAAGTACTCGTCCCCAAATCGTCGCGCAGGGTACTCAGAACCGCACTGCAAATTGCTTAGGGCGGCATGGGGACAGACAAGTATACTCGTGTTCAAAGTTCCCTATGCGAGTCACGCCTTGAAATCGAAGGCTTCAATGACGATTCCCAAATAAAATTTCTCCCGAGGTGTCTGCAGCCTCGAAATATCGACCACATCAGTACCTTCACCATACTATCTATGGGGACTTTTCTCATTTCCATTGTTCTTACCTATAGTGGGATCACGAAAGATACCACAAACCAGTCCAGGTCGATACATTAATCTAACAGCAGTATTACGAAAATGCCTAATCCCAGGTGCCCCCTAAATGAAGCTCCACTGAGGCCAAAAACGAGTTCTGCTGGCACTCATCCCGGTTACTCCAACCTCACGTTCAGCGGATGTTGTGGTCCGTTGCTGGTGATTTTAACACCCAACTTGTCTACTTAGCCGAGGTGAAACACCATATTGGAGGCCGATCGGACTGACAACGAGAATCGTCTCGTCTAAGCATGTCCTGACCACAGACTGTTTCTGGCGAACAACAATTTTTATCATAAAAAGAAACCGGTCCAGCTGATGTCGTTTCTCTTCACGGCATTGGACTCAGATTGATCACATTTTTCATCGGTCACCAGCGACTCCAATTGGTCTTCAAAAGGGGAGCTTTGCTGAGCACAATATATTTGTCATTTCAGCATGTGCTCCAACAGACTGTATTGTTGACATGCAAAAGAACCAGTTTTATGGTCCACTCACTATTCTCGTTTCCAAGAACAAAGGGTCTGACAGTGAAGTGATAGTAGGTGAGTTTACTTTCGACTTGAATCATTGGAGGACTGACAATCATTCTGATTTTTCACCCCTGGATTCAGATCGTGTATTGATCCGTGCTCGATTTTGTTTGCGCGCAGTCTATAACCACATCACCGCGAAAGCCACACACCACATACAGCTGATTCTAGACGATCCAATCGTATATTTCAACGCAACTATCGGCTCAAAAAATGTCCAGGATACGAGGAAACACTGGGAGCATACCAAAGAAGCTCTGCATTTAGTGTTAACCGCCCCGCAGGGCTCCGTATCCTGTAAACTTTGGGAACGGCGGATATTCTCAACTTTAGTTATTTTTTTTTGGATGCTGGCAGATCTATCCGCCCGGATCTCACACACAATGGATACGAAAACCCTTGAGACGTCAACTGACCAGGAGTCTGACAATTGACCGCGAGCAGCGGTCGATAAAAAAACAACCACGACTTGTGCCAACGGATTACGAATAGTGTTCTACGAAAATCCAGTGTAGACTAGGTGGCCAAGGAGTCGAACGGCTTACTGATGCATTCGTATGCGAGGTACTACTGAGAAAGAAACTAATACTTTTGGACCTTGTGCCCCTTTGTGCCCTCGTCGAATCACCATGAGTCTTAAATCGACTTATCATCCATTCATGCTCCTAACGATTCAAATGAGATTCCAGTGAGAAGCTAAGAAAGGAGCGCACTAGTATAGGGATAGCTGGACAGAAGAATACCGAGTACGCATACCAGACGAGCGGCAGAAACTTCAAAATCGGTCGTGTACTTCAGGGGAAACTGTGTTCATCCATCCGTATGTGAGACAAACTGCTGAAAAGAAACACTCATTTCACTGTTCGTGCTTACGGTAATCTTCCACCCGAGGTCCCAGGGAAAACTGTTGTTCGTCATGGTTGCACTCTTTCACCCTTTCTTTCCAACTTCGTGATTGAGGTAGTAGCGGAAATAGCCGTACGATCTTGTAAGGTTAGTGGTATTGATATTCGCATAGAAAAGAAACTGGTTTAGTGTATTCGGACGATATCGTGTTACTGAGTGAAGACCGAAACAATTGAGTCCTCATCTTCTGAATGACAACGTCGACAAGTTGGGAATGCAACTTGCATCTTAAAATGCCATTGAAAAACTGGAATGGTTCGAAACCGAACTTTTTTATTCCAAAGGATCAAGTGGTGAGATTAGCAGAATTAGTTTCTTGGGTAGTTGTATCTCACCTGGTGTCTGCATATCGAATAAAGTGTCTTCAGGCATGCAGAATGGTCGACTGGCATTCGTCAATTTGAGATAACTGTGTCGTCCACGGGAAATCTGGTCCACGAAAGATATTAGACAACTGATTCGGTTTATCCTCTAGTGTTCCAGCTGAACAAATCTTCCTCGATCGTTAGCCTAGGCATCCTATTGGTTTTCGTTTATGAGTGAATAGAAGTGCACTGTGGAAGGCGGTATACTTTCGCATTCAGGTCGGCTTACTAAAAAACCATTGAAAAAAACCGTTCCGTCTTCGTTCTTTGATGGGTCTAGGTCAAGAAAAGAGATGAAGCTAGGTTTTTCACCTCCGCAGTGAACTGAATCGGTGCGCGAGCACGATCGGAACGTCCTAACATCTCGGTGACATCTGTAGTCGTATCAGATACTCCAAATAATTCATCCACATGGTGATACTGGACATTCATCCCTGAAAGTGCACTACTTAGTTTTTGTCTTTCAAGTTTTCCCACAAAGATGTCTACAAGCAAAGGGCCAAGTTATGAGACCATTTTTACGTCACCCATTGGCCAATAGGAATGTACATTACAGAAAATGAACGTTCGAAGTACAACGCAAGACAAATTCCATCAAGAAGAAGGTGGGAACTCAGACATATAATTGATGCTGTTCCATACAGTCACATAGGTGGTTCCACGTCTCTGTTAGCGGGATAATGATGAAAAGAGGTGCAATATTCAACAGTCATCATCACCATCGTTCAGCGTTAAACAGCAAGGCAAGCCTCACTGACCGCTGCCTTTCCCCAGAGTTACACGTTTATATAAAAAGAGTGAATATCCAACGGGAACAGGGAGTGGACCTACACATGTGAGAAAAGATAAGATGCCGCTGCAGCCAACACACGAAACATAGTCTAATTGCACAAACGCACGTGTTTTCAATCATTCTGATTCGATAAAAAATGACAACACGATCGCCACTGTTCACGATTCACTGCCATATCCTCCAGTGTCTCCAGCCAGCAATTCGACGAGTCTTTCGGACCCCAACCACGAAGGCGTGAGATACCTACTTTACCTAACTTCGCTGTACATTTTCTCATCCCACGTTGCCACGTCATCTGTTGGCCTCCACATGGCTTCTTCCATTCCTTAGGAGGAACACGAAATAGGGCACGATATGGTAGACGAGTGTTCGTCATACGCAACACATGACCCAACCAGCGTAGTCTACTAAGTTTCATACGCTGAAACAAACTATTCTCAGAAGTGGAACCCAATACCAGATTCCTAACCTCAATATTACTACCCTGGTCACTACATTCAATCCTAGCCATACTGCGTAAACATCGGTTGTCGAAAACCTCCAACCGACGAACATCGCCCACACGCATACTCCACGTCTCGCAACCGTACAACAGAACTGAACGCACTGCAGCACAGTACACACGACCTTTCAACTTCAGTGAAATATCAGGCCGACGCCACAAGTGCTTCAATCCAGCGTAAGCTGCACGAGCCTTGGATATACGCATATTTACCTCCAATCCCGAGCTACCATCGTTGGACACGCAGCTATCAAGGTAGGTTAAACGGTCCACAGTCGTTAGTTCCTCACCATCCAGTATTAAGTTCGGCGCTGCTGTCGTCCAGACCTGTAACAGTACTTTGCACTTTGAAGGTGCAAAGCACATGCCAAACCGAACAACCAATTACGACAGTCTATCCGATAGAGAGCAACGAATAGTGTTCACCGATCCACTGAGTCGAACGCATCTTTCAAGCCCAGAAGGACTACACTCTTACGTCGGCGGTGTTTGTGGCGCATTTCGAATACCTGCCGGAGAGTGAATATCTGGTCGCTGCAACCTCGATCTGGACGAATGCCAGCCTGCTGTTTGCTGGTATTGCTCTCCCCAGTTGATGCCGAACAACGAAGCATTATCGTAGCTAATATCTTAGTAACTATCGGAATTAAACTAATCCCTCGATGATGGCTACAGTCACTCCGTTTGTCCTTCTTGAAGACGGGTACAATTAGTGTCTCGCCTCACGATAACCAAATGCACTCCTTCTTCCAAATATCACGAAGCAAAGAGGTTAATGATTTCATCAGCACTTCTCCACCCAATTTGAAAAGAACTGGGGGAAGGTCGTCGGGACCGGCTGCTTTTACCCTCTTCAGAAGCCGAATATTCGACTCCACTTCCACTTGCGTTGGGGGATCAAGTGACACCTCCAGACGTTGGACTAGATACGATAGCGCATGGCCAGTTAAACTGATCCTTGAAATGTTCTGCCCGACGGTCCAGTCTTTCCTGTCTACCGTGAATGAGCTCTCCAGTCCTATCGCACACGACTTCACTAACCGAAGTTCGCCGGTGTCGCCCACCGCTGTCGCGTATAAGCTTAAACAGCCTTTGACTGTTACCTGAAGCGGACGCTTCCTCCATCGCTTCGGCTACCTTAACCCACCAGCTTTCGCGGTCATTCCTAAGGCTTATGGTCAACTGACGCTGCAATTGCCGACGCATCTTATTCATTTCCTTGTAGTTAGGCAACTGGCTTTTTTGCTCCACTAGACTTAGCGACGCTTGCGAGATCCAGTATTTTTGATGAATGCTAGGTTTGGGACCGCAGGCGAAATCTGCTGCCAAATGCGTAGCCTGCTTAATTTGATCCCAATGCTCGTCTACATTGCTGCCAGTTTGAGTTATCAGTTCCTCGGATAGTTTCTGTTCGTAGCTGTTGCGAACAGCCGAATCAGACAAACGTTCGATAGCCAATCGGGTTTGTGGCCTGCGTCGATGGTCATTCAGCTGCAGCAAAATTTCTTTAAAACTAATGCACGGTCCGATTCGACGTACGTGGTCCAGTATGATCTACAGTTCTGGACAGAACCGCGCCAACGGTAGCTAACTGCAATATGGTCAATCTAGCTCAAAGTACCTGTCGAGTTAAAGCGCCATGTCGCAGTGCGACGCGAACTGTGTCGGAAATTCGTACTCGATAGGAATAAATGATTATCTGCACAGAATTGGAGAAGTCTTTCCCCGTTGTCTGTTCGCTGTGCAGGCAAGGCGCATCGCCCACCTAAAATGGTTTCCGATGCACTAAGTTTTCCAACTTGTGCATTAAAGTCACCTGCTACCACTACAATGTCAGAGCGTTTTCTCTTCCGAACAAGAGTTACGAGGTTATCGTAAAATTCGTCTTTCTCCATATCAGTGCTGCAGTCTGTGGGAGCGTATGCCGAGATAACAAATAAACTACGCTTAACACTACCATCCTTTCGGACGCCGACCGATACCTGCAGTCTCACGGCACACAAGCGACTGTTGACTGGGATCCAGTCTAGAAGGGCTGCTTCAGCCTTCTCACTCAAGACTATTCCTACACCACGTTGACCCACAGCTTGAGCTGCTTCGTCTCCTTAAGTGCGAAGAAAATATCTTGACGAGACGTTTGGCGCAGTTAGTTGAATTGCTCTACGTGATTCCTGAATTCGTGTTTTACTCATGCAGCAGACATCAATCGAAAGTGAGTCCACTGTCAGAGCCAAACACGCTTGTTGGCCAGACAGCATAAAAGTGCGCACATTGAAGGAATCTAGATGCAGAGGCTGACGAGGCTTGAGAAAATGTGAGTTAACAAACTGAAAACCACCTACGACACTACCTGACGACGAACCGTTGCGAGTATCGGGCGTGTTATCAATGGAGATACAATGGGTAGGCAGAAGGGGCAAACAGATTGGGTTGGAGATAGAAGAGACAGGTTGAATAAAAAAGAGTGAACTCTGAGCAGTAGCATACTTATCACTACCCACCCCACCAACGCTCGATGCAATGGGTGGCGCGGTCCAGATTATCCTGCGCGACGACCGATGCAGTATAGAGTTATTTGTAGGCGTGCGACTCATGGGGATTGATGAACAGGTATTGCTAGTGAGTCCAGCCGCTAAGCAGAAGAACGATTAGGGTTTTCAACCAAAGCCTTTGGTTCTCACAAAAACCTGACCGCAAGGCAGCATGGAATAGCTGAGTGGGCGCCCATCTACTTAGATCAATTAGTCTTCCACTCATTTTTACGACTGAGCTGCTAACTCAGATCAGGAGACTACTTCGCCAGGCCTCTACCCATTGACCTTCCAGGCATGATTGGATGTTCGGCTTGAGAGAAGCCATCCTGTATAGCTCGTTGGATCATGTAGGCACGCAAGCCGTCACACCACGTTAAGGTGTAGTCTCGTTGTGACATCCCACAAGAACGTCTTAGTTTTGATACTGAGATTTTTAACAACCAACCAAGTCAAACGTGTCCCCAACACTTCTTGCAGACGACTCCTTTCTTTTTGGACTCTACTAAATAAGTCAGCCACTTACCTAGTGAATGACACAGACAGCCTGCTACCGACAGTATTGGTTTTGGAGAACAATTCGACTCGGCAAACCATATGTGCGCGGTATGTCCGGGCCATTGGGTCTTATTTGCAAGTTCCATCTTGATTATATGACTTTGAGCACATAATTAATTTAGAACAGCAAATGGCTGTTTTTAATTCCGTCTGCATGATTCTTCTCGTTTCTCGATTTCTGAAACTTAATCCCGACAGAGACTATCATTTGCCGTTTTTGTTTGTAGTCATCTAGACTACTCCGGCTCCTTTACGTAGTCAAGTAACAATATCACTGTTTCGGTTGAATTCCTTTAAAGCTTCATGACTTCGATATTTGGCTGTCTCTTCTGTTAACGCCCACAACATTCTTCTATTAAAGTGATCATAAGATAGCCTTATCGATGTCGGTCTTAAGCTGCGTTTTCGCGCCATTAAGTTTTGGAACTGAGCTTCCATTTCCATCTAGGCAGGGTAGCTTCAGATTGTGGTGCCTTTGCTTTGTTTACACAATTCAGGATTACGAATTTCGATCGTCATTGACTCAGCAGCACATAACGTGACGTTCTGATAAGATTAGATCATTTTCCTGGGCCCAACAGTATGACTACATCAACATTTTGATTAACTGCACTTCCTATCATTGTTTTTTCGAATGTGAGAGTTGTACTCCTTTGGTGTCCATTTTAGCCCATATATTACTGTAAAAGCTTGGAAATGGATAATCTAAATGGATTTGCAGTTCCATCTGTGTTCTATAAGATGTACGAACGTTTTTCACCAGTTACGATTGGTATTTGGCGACAGAATCGATTGACGATTCGAGATGGATGTGGGCTGTTCTTTGACAGCGTAACCCCTGACTAAAATTTGCGTTTTCACTCACTCATTGTTAGATGGCAATGTTGACGATGGAATTGTGACTGTTCCGGCTGAGAGTTCATCACTGATATACGGCAGGATTGAGTGCTAAGGCCGGATGCAGTGGGAACTTCTGTACAGAATGTGACGACCAATCCTGTGAAACTTATGCCAACACATAAGGCCTGCATCTGTGATTAGAATTTTTCCTAGAGCGTTGTCGCTAAACTTGTTTCTACGTCGTGATCTCGAGTGATACGATACCTTTCGCACAAAAACGCGCTAAAAGTTCGGACAAATCTACTAGACCAAACATATACTTTATTTAAAATACAAGTTTCATTTGATTCATTTTTACAAATTTACACCAAAAAAACTGGTTTTGTTCATCAACGTCTCATGTAGTCAGATATTTGGCAACACAAATATGAAAGGACAGTATTCCCAATTATAACTAGCGAACTGTTCGGATAATCCGAGGTTGAATAAGACTCAGATATTAAGAATATGTTGAAACAATAAGGGCAAATAGCAGATCAGCCATGTGTGATATCTGCTGCTATTATGGTGATAAAGAATTTCACTTCGTCGCAATACTTTACTCACATAGACATCCGAGTAAGCAATACATTTACACACACACACACATATATATATATATATATATTAGGTTATGTGCACCGATTGTTTCGTCTTCAACTTGACAGCACTCTGATGCATCCAACACCCACGTTTGTTTGTTTTTTGCCATTATCCCGTCGACGTACATCAGTAATTATTCCGGTGACCATTCATACGCTAAAAGGACTGTCGAATCGCATGCTTTTCTTCCCATCATCACGTGCGAAACATCTGGCGTCGCGAGCATGCTATTCTATCCTATTAGGAATTCCAATTTTACATCTACACTCCGACAGTTCTCAACCCATAACCTTAGTTTGAGCGGCCGGGTATTATCAAGACCGATTGATGGCTCCAGACACGGAGATGGAGGATAGAAAAACTAGCACCTGTGATGAAATCTGCACATTGTCTCGTTGTTTTCTCATTCTCCCTTACTGTTTCCCTCCTTCGCCATGCTTCCGGTAAAACACTACTACTGCACTAATTTGTAGAAAGAAAATATGTGTAAAAGGAAAATCTGACAGATAACCATCTGAACTTACTTGCAAATACAATTTCGAATAGGGATCTAAGCACGTAACAGGGCGATGATCACGTATGGCCTTAAAAACCGCAACCGGACACGGAAGCCGAATTGGCACACGAGTCTTGGCAGCACCGACACCACCACCAAAATTATCAATCGCATCGTTTGTCGGCCCACAGTCTAAAACATTCCGCGTTGAATCAGATGCGGCCAAGTAGTAGGCACGATGAGTAGCACGATTGATGAAATACAGGAATTCCGTTCGCGAATCGGCCGTGCGACAGAGACGGAAATCTCCCCAACGCAAGCTCACATGCTCTGCACGATTCTCCACTTCAAATGCCACGGAGTTAATAAACCAGATAGTGAAGTTCAAACACCATGGAGTGGATGTGCTAAGCAATCCGGCGCGGAACAGCTGATCAACATAGTTCGGAAAATCACGAAACTGAGTTGCCCATGCTTGGTTGATCACCTGCCATACACGTGTATATATATATATATATATATACATATATATATATATATATATGTGCGCGTGAAGAAGACGAATCGCAATCCATGAATGAACGCATACAGACAACTGAGTAGCGGTTAGAGATTCCTGAATTTCTTTAAGATTAAGAAACTAACAGGTTTGTTGATCCTACTCTTTGCCATTTGATCAGTCCTGCAGGATAACATATATATATATATATATATATATATATATATATATATATATACCTCAGGCTTAAGAACAAGAACGGTGATAACGCACCAACATTCAAATAAAATTAAACAGAGAATCGGAGCAAGAGAGAGAGAGAGAAAATGAACTGCGAATAAAAAAAGTTTCCATTTGTGTTTCTATCGTAAACACTTTGTGATATTTTTGTTTCGTTTTCGATGTTTCTTCAAACAGCACGAGTACAACAGACAGGCCAAGCCGCATTCGCGCCTCTGACTTTGATTCCGAGCCATGTCTCGTAGTGTCTTCAGTCGACGAAAATCCTCACCTCTTGGGCCCCAACCACCTATAGAGGAAGCACCAACTGGTTCTAAACCCGTAGCCAGTTTCTTCATATCTCTAGGTTACATCATAACCTGATCGCCACGTTGCTTTTCCCAGTACGTGCAAAAAGCACGCGAAGATGGATGATTAGTAAAACGTGTCTAAGCCATCGTAGATGTAGAGCGATCAACTCAGTCAAATAATGACTGTCTGCACCCAACACACGACGACGCAACCCGTTGTTGCTTACCTGATGTTCCAACTACACTTGAGCGATGCTACGCAGACAACGGTGGTCGAATACAAAATATCGCCGGGCATCCTCAACGTAGAAGGTCCAAGAACTGCAACTACATTCAAGAACAATGTGGACTATGGCACTGTACACCTTTACCAAAGCTATCGAATATCTCTAACTCTTCATCATGAAGAATGAATGCAGACACAGACTCCTACCAGTCTTGAAGAAGTTGCCGTGCGCACGAAAAGTGCAAAGTACGCACCCTGTCGGGATACCTCAATCACCAAACGGTCCAAAGTGTGGTAAATTGTATGTGCATTTACCCTTAGCTAGGCAATATTATCGGCAAATTACAAATCAGACCTCTGCCCCCTGGTAGACCGGAAAGACCGTTCTGTAGAATATCCTCTACCACGATGTTGGAAAGAAAAGGTCATGCAGATCCGCCCTGCCGTGCTGCACTGGAGACGATGAACAGTGGCGAAAACTGACTATAAGTTCTCACTTGACCTGGTATATGATGACATAATTGTTCGCGGACCGACTCCATTCCGCAACACATTGTACCATAGTGCAGATTTATCAACGGAATCCAAGGCTATGTGAATGTCTAAGAGCGAAATGGTCACTGATTTTTGGGAAGCAAAACGCTGCTCTAACAACTGTCAGAGCGTAAGGATCTAACCGATGAATCCACAACCGA
Organism: Fasciolopsis buskii; assembly: GCA_008360955.1. Classification (NCBI taxonomy): domain Eukaryota; kingdom Metazoa; phylum Platyhelminthes; class Trematoda; order Plagiorchiida; family Fasciolidae; genus Fasciolopsis; species Fasciolopsis buskii. The sequence goes on from LUCM01001188.1 coordinate 110,391, forward strand.
AACAAAACTCATCGCCTTCCCTAAGAGTTTTATCCTCATTTGTGTTACAATTCCTTTGAAGACTGACAGACGGCAGCAGTTTTGCTGCTACTGGGATCATGCTAACAGCCCTGTGGTCGGCGCAGTCAATGAGTGAGGTCTTCCTAAAAATAGAGACAACAATCAATTCCTACCTTTGAATCGTCTTAAGTGAATGAGCTGGCAAACAGAACACGAGATGAAGAAATAGACGGACCTGTGATAAACATATGTGCGCTAACAGTAACAATGAATTATAACCACCTTGAGAAATATTTTCATGCTAATCCGTATTTCTTGAATAAGGATTAATACGAAGGCGAGATTTTGAAACGAACCCTTTTCAACCGGTCCAATAATTAGTACGACAAAAATAATCTCATGGGTAATCAAAATTAAATGAAATTTCAAATACTCACATCCTGAATAGTCAACAATTGTCCTGGCTCGGGTTCACGAGGTATAAGATGACAGGTCATTGGATGCAGCGAAAGTAATGAAAGCGTCGGTCCTTGACTTGGGCTCCCGTACCAAACCGTACAATCAGTTGCACAGTGCGATGTGGAAGGCTGTTGATAGGCAATAGTAGCAGACACGGGAGTCACAGATTGTATGGGTTCAGGCGTAATCGAGGAAGTAGTCGCATCATTCGCCCTTGTCTCTGTTGCTGTTACCACCACTGCTGCGGATAAGGTAGATATTGTTGTTGAACCTGTTGACATCAGCAGTGAGTTGGTGTCAGCATCCGCAATCAACTCCAAGCCCGAAGACCAAGGTTCTGACACCGGAGTTGGTTTGCCAGGAATCAAGGATGCACTAGGAGGTGGAATGACATAACGTATTTCGGGGCTAGTCGATGTGTGGTAGATTGTAGTTTTGATCGATGGACTAGTCGTCTCTACCGGCCAGACAGATCCGCATTCTGAACCTGTATGTGTCGTATAAAGAGTGTAGGTCTCCACTGGCAATGAATTTGACTGCAGCATCGTTGCACCCGGTATTGCTACGCATACCGAATTTGGAATGGACAAGAGTGAAGGAGCATTGCAAGTCACGACCGATGAATTGCGCAACTGGTTTGATGGTGGCACCTGAAGCACAGTACGACACTGAATATTATTACATGTTCTGCTTATGTCATGATTTTACATGAAACGAAAAATTGACGGAAGTGCTATCCATTCAAAAAATTGATCTAACGATATGAAAGCGAAGTGGGAAGCTTCGGCTTACCGGATAGGTACCATTACTAGAAAACAACCGAAGACAGCTCTAGAATGGGGATTATGTAAGGGAACATCTGGTATTGCACAACCAAAGACATACAGCAACGGGCGCTTCTTACTACCAGAAAACACCGCTATATGTATACGCACAATGTATGTACCAGCCAAATGCGGGGACCATATGTACACGTCTAAATATAGGTATATAAATATATGCATGCATAGGGCAAATTCTTACATATATACATATATCATTGTGGAAACTCATGCGACAGGTATTCTGTGAACACTTTCTACTCCAATGGGCAACAAAATGAAGAAATAAATACTGTAATTCGGATTCTTCCTATTCGGAGAGAACTAGAGAATTCTTCCGATAATGAACTGTCAACTTTGGAGTTATCTGGGGAGCTGATAGGCTAGAAATTTAGTTGACATTCCATTTTGACCATTATATGTATATTTCAGCATAACGCTGGGAAGAACAAGGCGAAATTTATTCACAACAACCTGAGGCATCTGTTGTTAAAAATTCACTATAAATAAACAATGGCAATCAATAAGCCCCTCAATATTCTTCAGCAATTTTCCAACACCTCCAGTATGGAACTGCTTTTTCCTCATCCTCGAGGAAGCTTTAGGATTCCTTCATCAGTAAACAACTGTTACGTAGTCCACCAAAACATAAAACATATTTCGGGTTGGACCCAGATTCAGGCAGCAGCATGATTTTATACGAAGCATACCCTCGACCCGAGTGCGTTTTCACTTGTTATTCGTGAAACTGAAAGAAAACCACTCCAATCGATACAAGATGTTCAATAAATTCTGGTAGAGTGAAAAACAGAGCTTCATTTGGGGTCGATGTAATATTTTTATTGTCTAATTTCTTGGAATCACGGGAATATCTCCACCACCACAACGACGAAATTTTCTGTATTCGTAGTGTATTCTCTTTCGATCTATTTGTTTATCTTTTATTTTTACTCCATCTTATTAACAAAACAGCGGTGTACATATTCAGGAAGGGAGCAGCAGCTAACAGAGGACTGCCAATTGCGGAAAGTGACCGGTCTTTCTCGATTTATTCGTGTAAGAGTAAACAATCTGAACAGGAATAAGAAAGCGGGACAACTTTTTCAATAGACTTCTCTCTATAAATGTCCATTTTATGTTTCGCAGACTACCACATGCTATGAATCCGTTCACAGAAGTAACGGGCCGCCAGATTAATCAGATAAGTAATCTGTACTGCTGCACAAAATAATTATAATGCGTGGTCTATTTCGCGATTAATCCATATTCCAAATCTGCTGACACTCGGAGCGTTTAAATAATACTCCTCTCTCTCCCTCTCTCTCTCTGGGGGACATTGGTGCACGAAGTATCAGCGTTAGTCTGCACCAGGATTAGGAGATGTTTCTGTAGCAAAATTTTAACATGAATACAAGTAACTTTGCGATTAACTTCGAATGTGGTTGATTTTCACCAGAAAAAAACATGGTCTTAACATAGTTTATCTTTTATTATGATATAAATGGCCGCCTCGTTTAATTTGAAACGCTGGAAAAACTTAAACACTAATTTCTAATCAGTTCATTATCCCTAGCATTATCGTACTGAAAGATTTTATTGTTTTTCTCCCGCTACTTTGCTTTCGTGATGACAACGTAAGAAATTATGACAGTGTGCATAAATGATCTTGATGCATGGTTAAGCTTGATGTTGATCAAGATCTTTCGCAAACGATAATTTTTCTGTTCGAGACTAACCAAGATTACTAGACCCCAACTAACGCCAAATACCCCAATTAGGAAATAATTAGTTTTACTTTAAAAACAATTAGTGTCTATTAAATTAGGTGTTTCTGTTGGACAAGCGTGTGATCACTAGTAAATGTAAACTCGAATAAATCCTAAGACTCTTCCAAAAACGTTTATGAAAATTTCATGCGCCAATATGATTTCATTTTTCATGTTCAAACGAGTTTGCTTAGATAACCACATTCACTCATGTTTAACTAGCTTTATTACAGTATACAAACAGATGCAATAAGGAAAATTTGTAAATGAATTCATAAGGTTTGCTGATCCTGCTTTATAACCAACAAGTACCAGAATCCTAGGAAAACTTTTGAATGCATCACAATCGACTGTACCAGCATATTGGAAGTCAGGCCGAGAATTGGTTGCCTGGCGGCTTGATGTAAAATCCTAGAAAACAGCTAAGCAGAAAAGATCAATGTCCTAGGAAAAAATGTCAGTTATATCACTCAAAATAATAAATGGAGAATAACTAAAGAAGCAAAGGTTTTTACCGAAAATAAACATGCAGAACAAATTCGGTGCCTCTGAACTGTAGGAGACTCGACTGTCTCTTTACGGGACAACTTACATTATCGTTAACCCACCGAATATACTAAATACCATCTCGACTAAAACTAGCATCACGAAGCATGAGTGAATTTTCACATGCACATTTCAGAAATTTATTTCACATTTAAAATTTTATCAAAAATTCGGTGCCACTTCGAACATTGGATCAGTGCAATAATTTATTGGTCGCTTTAATCACAAAAATGTTCATACAAAGTCCACAAAAACACTACTTAGACCAAATGGAAATGAGTTTCCATAAAAAGGTCGCTTCGAAAAATTATCCCAAAGTGCAGTTGGTGGGTTTCTATCGAGGACTGTGTCTGGAGAATTGGAAATTGCGTAAACTAGTGGTTTATGATCAGAAAGCATCACAAAAGGGCAACCATTCAGAGTTATGAAAGTGTTCTACTGCCAAGTATGTTGTCAGTAACTGCCAAAAGTGCTGTGCCGCACCTGTGCCCGTTGGAGTTTCCACGAGAAAAACAATACATCTGCGACAGTATTGTGAACCTAACCCAGCACTGGACCAACTGTGAGGCATCCGTTTTGAGTACGAGGCAAGCAATGCCATCGCATTTCAGATGGGCCAATGAAGTTGCATGGGTCAACATGGATTTTACAGAATCGAAGGCCCTTTTTGCCTCTCCCGTGAGCGCAATTTCTTAGGGGTTCCCGCGTGACAAGTCAATGAGCGGCCGCAGTTGGGAATGAGACGATGGCAACAGTTGTCGATTCCTGGAAATCGGTGCAACTCTTTCACAGACTCAGGCATAGATAGTTTGTGATGACACCGACTTTATCGGGCACAGACGAAACTACATGGAAGTCGATTGGATGCCCGAAGAAATCAAGGTTTGCGACACCAAAACAATATTGGGCAAGTTGAAAGAAATGGCGTGTAGAGACAAGCACCCAAAACTGATTCCGGATGTTATCGATGCACAGTCCAATTCACGCTGGCGAGAGTGGACATTATCACAAAGTCTTCAGTCTTCTAGAGTTTGTTTAGGAACCGTTTGGAGCTCTCAAACTCGAGGACTACATGATTCTAAGGGCCACCGTATGGTAAAATTTTGCCTCGGCTATTCGTAACTTCTCCTGAGTAAGTTATCCCAGAGAGGATGAATGTGGACTGCTCTTTGGTAGTAGCACGATGTATGGCTCTATGATTAGACCCCGACACCGCAGACAAACGACGAGTTATCTGAGGGTATTTCGACATTAAAGATGAGTAAATGCCGGATAGCGGCAGAGGCGCACGAATGCCAGTGGAATTGATAGTAGTGGCTTTGCTTTGGACTGAAAGAGTCGGTTTACTGCCATCCAAGGACTAGTTTCTCACACCAACGAGCAGAGCAAAGCGTGTCAAGGGATCAGTCCCTAAGATGCGATGACAGACGTCAGCGATAACAAACACCCCTGAGAAACAACGATGAAGGCTGAGATCAAGGGTGAACGGACGATCCCCGAGCGCGCCGATTGTTGAGCTTGGAGCGCAAAGGCGGATAGCTGCAGGTAACACTTATCACGGCCAGGTGAAATAGCATTGGCCTTTGCGCCTGTGTCGGCCAGAAACCATAATTTGGTTAATTTGTCGAAAAACGAAGAACAAGCGACTTTGCGAATTGACAGCTGCAGTAGTCGTCTGTCCGGCTCTGCCGATTTCCTGCTCTTTCTTGCTGGATGAAAGTAGGCAATGAAATATGCACCGAGAGACACGGTTCCGCGCATCCTCTTTGAATCGGCGATGTCAGTAACGAACCAGGTTACCAGGAAGAAGACCAGGCCCGAGATCCTGAGCCTGACCTGCGGCATGCATTGGCCTATAACTGTTGCAATTGTTGCACCAAGGCGTCCAATTTCCTTGCTACCTACTATGTCGCCGACCCAGACACTGGGATATGACCCACTGGCCGCGCGAAAACCGTTCGTGAATCTTGTCTATCTTTATAACAGATTTATCTAGATGGCGGGGGTATCGGTCTCTTGAACTGGAACAATAACCCTGGTATTGGCGGGTGGACGGCTAGTCCACAGATGGCGGAGGATGGGATCACTGACACGATACTACGAGTCTAGGGATCGCATGTACCGCAGACGTCGAGACGTGGAAGGATCGCCGAGCTGCGTCGGCCAGGAGCTGTCGAAGATGTGTTTTGTCAGAGGACACTGTGCGTTTCAACAGTGTGTTTAACTGATCATAAAGAAATGGGTGGGCATAGGGTCTATCAAGTCAGTGTCCGTAGGGAACCAGGAGAACATGGTCGCCTGGGAAGTAGTTGTTCGAGAATAGAAATAAACTTGCATAAACCAGACCCGTGGAGTTGGATAAGATAAAAAATCGAAGATTAATAGCAAAACTGCTGGCGCTGCCCTCAATAGTGGTTGCACCACCATTTTTTTTAAAAATCCGTGAAAGACAAAAGAAATGGCGATAAGGAAAAGGGCTACAAAAACGGAGGGATTCTGGGAGCTCCGAGCTACAAACGAAAGGGGTCAAAAGTCGAATGAAAATATTGCTGGAAATATATCTCAAGATCAATCTCAAAAAAGACGCACAGTAGATGAAATGTCCAGCATAGGTTTAAAACCAACCACCTACAGAGTCAAGTTCTGCTGTAATTTTCTGCTTCTATGCACAATCCAACCGTTCAGTGGATGTTTAACCCTAATTCTTCCCAGGGTTGAATCAGCAATCTACAGCACCGAATTGTAACGATTGACAACAGCCCGAAAGCAAATCGAGGACGAGCCGTGGTACCCAGGTTATTGTACAGAAAGCTGTGTTAGCTTTATTTCGCAAAACAAAAATACTCTGTGTACAAAATGGCGATGAACAAAATAAGGAATAGTGGGTATAAAAGTGCCGCACACGTCCGGTTTATTATGACATTAAATTATCTCAGCTTATCGGTTGGTGCGATCTGCCACCGCGAGGGACTACTTCCAGTAAGGTCAGCCACTGTCAATTTAGCACATTGGAAGTACCGGCTATCAGTAGTTATATTAAGATTCCTGTTTTTTATATTTGGAATTGGCAGTCCCGTAATGATGATACGCTTAGCGCTTGTCGGATGGCATATTGGGTGCACGATCAAGTGCATGCTTGAATGCATCCACGAACTCCATTCAGCGCAGCTGGGCCCTGGAACAAATGAGTCACAGTGGCACAATCGTTTTACACCTGGTACAGATAAACCACACCGCGGGTTTGACGTAAGCTTTTCTTGCCCTGTGTAAAGTCTGCGATTAGCAATCCAGATTCCTATATATATATATATATATATATATATATATATATATATATATATATATATGTATATATATATATATCACAAATCTGAGTACACAGTGTGCCATCGGAACCACGGCGAAGGACGAAAACAATGAGCGAAGAGAAGAAAGAAAAAGAAATAACGTGTACAGTTCACAACACATAGTAGTTTTTCTATTCTTCATCTCCGCATTACCAGCCATCCATGAGTCCTCTGTGGGCTTGGAACTACCGAGTTGCGCAAACCGAAGTTAAGGGTTGGATTAGGGGGCCATACTTCGAGCCTTCTGACCAAATGGTCTAACCCACAAGACAGCAGGGTGACCTGAGGGTCACGTAACCCATTGGGAGCCAGTGACTCACTGTTCAGTTCATGCGCCTTTCGGAAGGGGGCTAGACATCCTGAGCGTTCAGTAAACCTCTTCACCACGGACGCTGGTGAGCATACAGCCGTGTGCTTCGAACGCCTCCTTTGGTTGGTTTGGAATCAGGATTTAACCAACTCCCCTAGACTGATTATTCATGATCAACCAACCCGGTGGAGGGCGCCCGGCTTTCACATTCGTCCTGGCACTTTAGTAGGAGCACCTCCGCCATGAGAAGACAGTGCGTAGAACCATTTGAGACCCCAATCACTTGGGAGTATTTCGAGAAACATTCAGGGCGAGCAGCCAACTCAGAGCCTAAGGTGCCCACTCCCGACCACACTGAAGCAGTTGGGTCTGGCGTAAGCTTTCGCGATACTTTTTTCACAATCCTTTACTGCACACTCAAAAACCATTTGTGATTGTTCTTCAGCTCCCCTAATCCACTCTCTATCCCAAATAAAACCCTAGCCTAAACAATAGTTGACATAACAAACTCTTCCGTCTCGGGGTTTTGTGTTAAACACCACCAATATATTTCTCATTCTAAATTTTATCTGGTTTACCGATTCCCTTAACGTTTTTCTAATACATCATCATATAGCGCATGACTATGAATCAATCAAAACGGGACTGTTTACTAGCTTACGTTATCTCGATGTGCGCAAATAGAATTTTCGGACAATCAGTATATGCATGAACAATACAAAGATTTCTTTCAAGAATATAACAATGGGGATTATGTACGAACCGTTCCCTCCAAATTACGAAGAAACTCGCAGTAGCAATTTTGATGCTATTCCAGTGTTCATAATGATATCTATTCAGTGACACCAAAATCATTGTCGCAAAACCGAGACTAATGAAAGTATAAGATTGATTCAGTCGCATGAGAACTGTTTGGGACTTTCATCAGCAACTAAATGGAGGTGTGCAGATCCGATTACCCATTCAGGACTGACAAACTATTATTGACATTAAAGCTAAGAGGAAGTTATTACATAAATTTCGAACAAACTAGCTGAATTTGGAATTAAATTCTGGATGTTAAATGGAACAAAAAGTATCCACGTTGTGTAGCCATATTCGGTAGAATTTGAAAACGATGAAAGAAGCGATCGACCTCTGGTTGGCAAATGGTCTATGCAAGAAGAGCTATATGTTCAACTCAGAGCCGCTTTCCCAACCAGTAACTCCGTACTTATGTGCTCCAGTTGGCAGTGCTACCTGACAGCATCATCCACTCAGAAGAATGACCGAAAGATAGAGAAGAAGCATCGTCAAAGGAACGAGTAAAAAAGAGAGTGTACGGAAGGGGAAAAATGTTGAATACATGAACGCCACTGCTTGCGGCACTTAGCTTTATAACTTAGTATCTACAACCACCATGTAGAGAGTGGGCATGTCGTGAACTCCAACCCGGCAATCTGCCTAAAACTACACGAGTCAGCCCACTGATTAAGGTTTTCATACCTTTTGGCCATGCTACTGACTGAACACCTCGACCCCTCTTCCAGCCATTACCTGCCTCGGACAACAGTTGTTGAAAGTTGCAAAACATGTCTTAACTATTATAACTTATTCACATTCAGCGCTTTCTTAAGAGTTAACCCTAGGACCCAGTACCTTATGTTTAATATCTCAGATACTAACACAATTCTTCCATCATACTCTACCGATACCACGAAAACACAGGTGCTCAAACAGCGACAATCCCTGAACATCTTTCAACAACGACCATCATTTTGAGCTGTACAGCAGGACCAACACTGAGCAATCTCAACCTATGATCGATAACCATGTGTCACGCCGACATCACAGATGCCTTGAATTGTTAAAAATCAATCCAGCCTCCTGTATACATTACGATGCCACTTCACCCGATATACAACTACTCAGTGCGATGTACTTACCTAAGCGACTAAGTTTGTGTTCCACTCAACATCTCACCAAACAAAGGTTGCAATCTTAAAAATGACTTTGTTACTAACGAGCTATCTTCATATGCATCGGATGTACGTGCAAACCTATGTTCAGCTTTTTATCATTCTGAGTAACACGAAACGCAGTTTCTGAGTAGTTGTTTAAGTTCATATAATCCTTAGTTGGATAGAAATTGATTACGTAGGAGACGCTGAGATCCTAGTTCCATGAGTGACGTAGAGTATTTGTGAATTACCATCAGTGCTATATAACCTTTGCATTTGTCCAGAACAAAATTCATTGATTTTGATGGAGAGAAACAGTTTTATAAACGTTCTGGAATTTTGGTGGGCAACGAATACTTTTCTAATGCCGAGAAATCTCGTCTCCTCCAGCAAGCAGTACAGTGAATGCAAATAACCGTTTCTTGATTGTATTGCACCTTATAGTATTAAGTGTTCTTAAAAAGTGCTTATATATATATAATGTTGATAGATCAACTTTTCGTTACTTAAGCACCATTGTCAGAAACGTTTCCATCTACAAGACAAACAGCGGTGAGATGATAGAATTAATGAAGCACAATGGATGTTCAATGAAGTTCCGTGAAGCTATCTAGTAATTTTGAATCGTGCTAATTCTTTAGGATAGGATCGTCAACGGTAAACTTCAGGTAGGATTTCTGGTTCAACTCTTCTCCCCACTGTTGAGAACGACTGTCAAAGTGATTAGGCAGAGTAGAAAAGCGCTTTGGATTGTTCTCTTAAAGATGCATCGACAGGTAAATGAAGTTCTACCAATATGATTGGGTTTAGTCTTCATTAATAAGTAATATCCTAAGAAAACCTCATTATTAGATTGAAAATAAAACATTTTATTTCAAATGAGGAAGTTCATTTGCGCATAATGATTCCAAGAAGAGCATTCTTGGCGGATACTGCATAGCGCAAATTATCAGGTCGAAAAAGACATCGAAGAAACTAGCACTTTTGAATGACAGAGGAGTAAGTAAGATATCACGGTGCGATAGTTCCTAAACTACCGCCAATCTTTTTAGCAGATAGTAGACCTATTCCGTGGGGCATTCAACACGACTGTCAGTAAGCTCAAACCCCATAAGAGAAACAAACAGTTCACCTAAAAACACTTATACCCAGTCGAGCCAAACGGAATGAAAACAATGGGAAAAAACGTCTTACCAACACGGATTGGTTGATGCATTCCACAGGCTGGACAAGCATACCGCATTGTTGTGAGGAATGGTGGGGATCTTGTTCCAACGGCAATTTGATGGAACACCCTGAGGTTGACTGTGTTTTTCGATTGCCTTTAACTGAAAGAACCGAATCTGTTACTGACCTGGTGGGTTGACCAGCCTGGGCAAGAGTGACAGAAGTAGCAGACGACGGTAACGATGTTGTTGTTGCTGCTGCTGCTGCTGTTGTTGTTGTTGATGATGATGATGATGATGATGATGATGATGATGATAATAATGATAATAATAATAACGGTGTCGACGATGCAACCGCTAAATTGTGCGATAAGCTGTAGCCCAGACTGGTCCGAGGGGTCAAGTCGAATAACGTCGGTTTCCCTCCAGGAACAGGTATTAATACTGGGTTACTGGCATGCGTAACTGCTGGACTGTGGAAACTGAGTAGATGAGCCGTGTTAGTCACACTTGACGATGTGGTATTCACCGGGTTTGGAGTAAAAACGAGCAGATTAACCGGACCGTGATGAGGTGTGTGAGTAGTCACGCAAGCAAGTGGATGAGGAATATTTGTTGCTGGAACATCATTTGACTGGAATGAACGATTGGTAAAAATAAATTACTGATTATTAGACTAACATAAGCAACACATTTCTTTGAGCTTGTGAGGAAACTTGGGGTTATCCAAAAAAATGAGTGTCCTAATTAAATTTCACGTTTTCGGCGATATTCTCGGCTTGACGGATTTTCGAATGAAATTTGGCATCCTAACACCAGGCACAGGCGACCGAATCGATCATATTTATGGAGATCGGAAAATATTGTCAAAAGGTGCATCCGCGTTTTGTGTTCTAATTATCATGTTCGCATATGTACCAACACCCCGACACAACTCGGCAGTAGACGCCTCGGAAAATGCAATTATAATTCTTCACCAAAATCATCCAACAACCACAATAAATTCAATGTGAAGCAACTTGTCAACATATTCGACAGACAGAAACGAAGAACCGACTGATGCATCATCTTTGCGAACTAAATAATCTCGCATCAGCCGAGCAAACACAAATAGGTACTATTTATTCATGGTTAGTCTTTGCGGAATACAGATATGTGCGTGACTTAAAGAAATTTAAATTTTACACCGAATTATTCAACCTGTGTTGTCAACCACCCGTTTATTAGTATAGTTGTTTCGTACGTGGTGGAAATTATCAGAAGCGTATGCTCATGGCGTTCGAGCTAGGATGGAAACATGGGACGAATAACGGTAAGTGTAACATCATATCGGCTAGATTACTGGGGATTCCAACGCTTTACCGAACTTCGTTCCATCGTGCAGGACTTATTCACCACTAGTTCTACCACGATAGAGGATTCATCTATAGGCATCCTAAGGATGATGAATACTGCGACTCAACGGACAGAACTTGACTACTTAAAACAACTATTAAAAGGGGGCATATAGCACCAGAATACCCCTTCCTGTAGCAGCGCTCGATTCCTGTAGTTCCTGCGTCATAAGAACTAAGCTTTCGTGATCTGTGTCATAAGCTTTTAGTAAGATGATCTTCTCCTCGCATCGGAATAAGAGACCCTGCTAATCCATAAGGAGCAGAAAATTACTTCCGCACACACAGACGTTAATTGAAAGGTTTCTCTTTACTTCTGTCATTCGTGCTTAAATGCATTTTCTTCAAACCTCGTCACGACATCTATTTCGAGTCTATACGTTTTTAACGAGCCGCGTGTGATTGATCAGCTATACCATTCTCCATATCATTTCGGAATTAGGTCAAAACTATTCAGAGTTATGTCAAAACCATTTAGAAGTGCCATTCAAAAGACTCATTGTGATCTCGTTCATCGAGACAGAAAGGAGATGGATGGTGCGAGATTTTGACATCTATTAATCTTGTCGGTCGCATACGCAGAATAATCTCGTTTGTTCATACTCAGTCCTAAATATTGCGGACAAAATTCCGAATAATTTTGAAACAGATGAGAAATAGCGCGAGAAGTGATATACTATTGCGCAGTTAGAACGACACCCTGGCGAAACAATTGTTTCCCAGTAATTCATTCTCAGGTCGTTAACAGATAAAGTGGAAATAATGTAAGACAAACAGTGAAGTTTGACATGAATCGCGCCAAGCAACGGTAGGGATTTATGTCGGTCAAACAGTCACTACAATGAGAATCGTTAACTCTCAGCCTGTGGGTGACTAAGTGACGGGAAAATTTAGTCTTGGTCAACTGTCGGCTACAGCATATATATATATATATAAACAGTGCATTGTAAAGGGAATAAATAACTGCTCTAAACCAATGTGAGACGGAGCAGTGGATTAGCGCACTCTCATATCACATGGTGCGAAATTCGGCACAACAATTGCGAGAATCTATTACCTTTTTTCGGATGAATTATCGGGCGCCACTGGGGTGAGAAAAGTGAATGCGAGCGACAGGAGATCAACTCATTCATCTTCCGTAATTTTCGTGGGAATTACGACATATTGCACGTGGACAAATAAAACAGCACCCAATTTCGAAATGTGGATGTGTCGAAGGTAAAATATAAATATACAGCTGTCGCCCTTTTAGTGAAGTATACTACTATCCTTATCGCTTAAAGGCTACAGTCCCCGCGTTATGTGAGATGATCATCAATGTCTTTATACATTTTGAGATATGAGATGACTACCATAAATTACGGCTAATTGTGGTTACTAAGGGATGAATAAAAACTCAATCACTTGCATTAAGTGAAAGTTAAAAGAACCTAAACTAAGAAAATGAGAATATAGGATAGGTTGCAAAAAATAATGGAAGAACCTGAGTCGAGGGCTAACCTCGCCGAAACTGATCTTATGGGCATGCAAAAGAAAGATGAATTTTGTAAAGACATTACGATTCTTCGCATAAAGTACCCCTTGGAACCAGCTGGGAAAAACAGGTCAAGACTGCTTCCTAATATCTATCCATAACTGCATGTCAGTAAAGCTTTCTCTGACAGCTTTTCTCAACACACAAAATCCATATTACAATCAAGCAACTCAAACAAAATCACTTAAACTTACTCTACTTACCAAAGTATTAAGTTTGAAGTGTGAACAACTGCTCGGCTCAGTGATGAACGCGGTGGCCGTCTTCACTTCTTGGATCAGTGTCTCATTAGACAAGATCAACGGGCTGGAAGGAACTGAGCTATGCTGACGTGTCACAGCAACTGGTACGGGTCCTGTTGCAGATTCGGTTGGGATGAGGAATAGTCCAGTGTGATTGATTACTGAATTGCTAGGCAATACCACGGATTGAATAGGTGTGGTGCTTGTTCCTGTCAAATCGTTAGCTGTTAACAGGACAAGCTGTGTTGCCGTCTTTGTTCCTGATGATATTGTGATAGCAGTAGCAGTAGTAGTAGTAGTGTTCGTTGTTTTTGTTACTGCTGCTGTTGCTGTTGTTGTCTTTGATGTTGTTGTCGTCTTCGTTATTGCTGTCGTTGTCGTCGTCGTCTTTTGAACCTGTTTATCTGCACCGATCGAAAGCTGATTAATAAGGATTTCGCCCGATGGTTCTGTGAATACCTGTAACAGAGGGAAAGACAGAGGTTGGAATCGTTGCTGACCTTCCATAATCGCTGTTGTTGTCACGTTTGTTGGGGATTTCAGTCTGAGTAATCTGGTCTTGACCTGTGGTTCACATTGAACAATAACAGAGTCTACAGGGGGAGATTGACTGTCTATTCCAGTGGTTGCGTCTCTTAGTTGGTCTAACCAACTGGATTCGTTCACCATATTCGTGCTTAGACCGAGTAAATCAGCCAGTCGATCAGCCAAAGCTTGACGCCGACCAATCAGATCGGCTTCGACGTCCGAAGGTGCCAGTATTCGTGTTGGCGTGGGCACGGCGAGAACTGCACGTCGAATAACATCCAAACATGATTGTTGAGCGGCGGCAGTAGCTGCTTGGGCCACGCAAGTCAAACTAACGCGAACCACTTTGTCTACAATGTTGCGCATCAGTGATCCAATCCGATTTTTCCCCAAAGCATCCGTACCAAACCACGGTGTTGTGACTGCGTGACGCCAATGAACCGGTTTACACTAGAATATAAAAGTTAAGAACGGGTTGTTGATAGCGAGAAAACACATTCTTGGTCAAACAATGAGCTCCATTTGCGGTACATCTCCCGACAGCCTTACAAACCAAATGACTATCCTGAAGTCATACCGCGACTGAATTCTACGGATAATTCTATTATCTTTATGGATTACTTCTGCGGGAGTTGTACTTTCTTTGTGGACGAGTTCACTGAGTGATGACCTTTTAAATACCAGGAATTCACCCTGTAAACTGTTCTACAGAATGCCATTCCTTCAGCCTACCCGTTGAACATAGCCAGTTCTTCAATTTCCATTTATCGGCATGTTTTACTTTTAGGAATAAAGAAACAACTGGTTAAACTTGCAAACAAAATTTGCAGAGATCCATCCGGGATGTTACAATGCAACACTCAAGAAAACCACATGGAGATATCAACATGTGCACTTTTCTAAATTTCGCTATGATGTTACATAAACGAGTACCGATAGGAATCCACTAACATTAAGCTAAAATATCTGTTCGGCAGAGGAGGCTCAAAGATGAGAAGACAGGAGAGAAACAGCTTCCCGAAAGAGGTCACAGGCGAAGAGAGCCCCAAAGTGACTCGGTCCAATTACTCCAGAGTGAATCGACACAAGTTCCGAAACCAAAACGCTTATTGGTTTTTGATAAATCCGATTCGTTATCACCGGAACTCCAGAATACTACAAAAGAGTGAACTGAACCTCGGCTTGCTCATACAGTTCAGACTTTCATTGTCATCTAACTACCCGCCTCTTATTATCCAAACCACGGTCCTTCATTATTAGTTCTCAGTGAAAAATGCCAGTTATAGCTTTAAACGACCGATCCACCGAGGAAAACATCGTGAACATCAACGTATCGCAAACTTTATGACCTGGTCCGTGTTGATGATTAAGCAGCGATACATGGCAATTTGCTAATCTTTGAATTACACTTGTTGAGCATTTTTCTCATCTTATATTGAGATCAGTACTTTTACAATTCAAAGTGATTTCGTGTGGTTGCATAAATTTGATCCCCATGGCCCACTCGAGTTAACCATTTGCAGTCACATATTGTTTTGACAACTCTTCAGAAGCCTCAACATGGCTGGAATACTGAGGTACCTCATCCACCATAATATGCCTTTTGAGAATCGGCGGATGTGTAGCTCAAGTACATATCTCACCCATGGGATTTTTTCAAGTTTGTTAGACGAATGTTGGCAAGAATATTGCTTCCACCTGGTCAGAGTGAGCTAGGGGAATTTGGCGGACGATTAATGGGTATATTTTAAGCTGTTATAAAAATTTCGACTGTATCAGCATTGATGCTGCCTGGCACGCTAACTGGGTTTAGGCCCTTATTGGTCTCTCTGTTTGTTGCCCATTTCAGACTGCGTCACGTGTGAATTCAATCGAAACCACCCTCCCCGCATGCATATCGCAAATGCAACTGTAAATATAAATATACCAGAACTGAGGATATTTCAGGATCAATTGGGAAAATCGGTGACCCATTTGATTGTGATATTTGAGATATGAAAACAGCGTAATTAGGAATGTTCTTAACATGCCTTACTACAAGTATTTCCGACCATGCTGACTTTGTATTTTGAACATTGTAAAGGACTACGGGGGATGGTTTGCTCGTCAATATTGTAGACGAGGTGTAGAACGGAAATAAAACTCAATTTGAAGCTTCAAACGCATTGAAATCAGCATTCCGCTGGAGGGTGAGAACAGGAAGTCATTCAATCAAAACAAAGAAAATGACAACAGACTGAAACCGTCCCGTCCGACTCTCAAGCATTCATCCAATTCAAATAAACCATTTACGTACACGCTTCCAATGTGATCGATGAAAAGTAAAAAGTAGATCATGCAAGGCAACAGTTTGCCTCGAACGCGCGTTATCGCCTCTAATTTCTAATTGAAAGGACGTACGATTGAATTTCGCTTCAGCCTACTGTCAAATAAAATAGTAGGGGCTGACTGTCTGATGGAAAGTATCGTCGCTGAAAGCTGGCCTCAAACGGCGTTGGGAGAGTGCACTGCACAACAAAATTGCCGCATCCACAAAGTTTCCACATTTTCACTGTTTTTGACATGTTCAGCGAATGATTTTAGTGAAAGCGGCACGCATCAAATTGGCTAGAGCCTGCTACCAGAGGGAAGAGAAACCGGACAACCGAGGCACAGAATAACAGGATTTCACTATATCACGTGTGGTAACGAGACGGGCGATTGCGAATTGCCGTTTATTAAGAGGACAACAATATCCAATTTCGTGCATCGGTATAGTTGAATAAGAAATCTATTTCTTAGTTCTTATGAAGTGAAATTACGTAGGAAAATGAAAAATCTATTGGCACGAACGTAGCGCAGAGCCTTGCGATTCTATGCAACTAAAGGTAGTTGCTCGTAAGTTGAGTGGCCGATATGCTCCGAGAAGTTAGTGCGCCTCATAAGCATAAGTTCGACGGAATTTCGAGACATCGCACTGCAAACAAAGTCATTCTCCACATGAACTTCCTGAATCCGACTTTGGATGTCCTAACAGGGATGTCCAAATACGACTGAATTGACAAAAGCCCGATGGGGAAAAAGTTGACCCAAAAACAAGCTACCGATCGTTCAGTGACTCTCACCAACCAGTTACCAAATCTTGTTACAAGAATTTCATTTTTGCCACCAAGTAAGGAGACCCACTCTAAATTATAATGCAAAACTCCATCCAAGATTCTTTGGATAGGTTGATTCATTCACCATTCCGATCACTGAATGAAGCGAAATGAAGTCCAGTCTGTGCTGCTCTTTTTGTAGAATGGGGCCATTCGTTGCTAGGCTGTGAAATGTCGGAAAAAATGACCCATTACAAAATTTGATCATGTACCTAAATCTTGCGAAAACCTTGTGCGATGCGGAGGGCTCTGGCGTGACACTTAATAAAATGTTTGAAAAGAGGGCGGGAAATAGTATAAACGAAGAAAATAACAATTGTAGGCTAAATTCCAAATATGAAGATTAAATTTACTACGGGGGACGGCTGAATAAACAGGGAAAATACCTGAGGTGAGTTAGTTCAATAATAGTTAACCTTTTACCAAATAACTGGACTCCCGTGCCACCAAGTAGCACCACCTTATTAAGACAGAAGGAAAACGAGATATGAGAAAATCGAATCCAAGGCAGCAAATAGAACAATTACACTGAAGAAATAACAAAAAACAAAAAATTTAATGGCAGTGACAGAGTCATTTCGTTGAAAGTCTCCAATTAGGGCGTCGGCGGATACTGTAGACCCCAACCCGATAGTCTAGCTGAATCTATCTTCCATATAGCCGACTACCCGCATCCACCAATCCTCCAATCATTACCTCCGTGCGGTAACAATGTACAATAAAGATACCTTCTGTGGACATAAGCAAAACATGTCCCAACCAAATTAACCTAAACATACATATTCAGTGCCCCTCTTAAGATTTAACCCTAAGATCCAATATTTTACGCCTTGCCCCTCAGTTACTATACAAATTCCACCATATTTTACCGATACCACGAAGACAATGATGTTCAGATACTGATCGTGCTGGTAGTTGGTATTGACTGTCGCAACCATTACCGGGGTCAGAGATCAACATAGTTGTGGTGACATCGCACTAATTGTGCCAATCGATAAGCTGGGCGAAAAACGCCGCTTGAAATTAATGCCGAAAGACCAAAACTCCCGGCAAAATAATCGATGAGTAAGTGGTGATCATGAAATACCAAAAGTGAGCTATTTGATTTCGAGTAAAAAACGACCTTTTTTCTGTTCGACTTGGCTTTTCTCGATAAAGCTAATGGGAATTGCAGATAGCGGCCGCGAAATAGAATCGCTTGAGGATTTGCGGCCGTAGTTGGCCAGACGTCCCTTCCCCCATCTTTTTTGCATTTCAGAACCCTGATAGTTTCCCGACATTTGGTCTCAACAACCATGTTTCGCGGTCGTAGAACAACATCGAACTCACTCCTGCTGTGCATACTCGACTTTTGATCGATAAAAGGATGGCACACTGACCCCATAGGTGTCTCAAATTAGAAAACGCTAATAGGGCATTCTATAAGTGAGAAGAGACATATTCCGATATTAGACCTCTACGGAAGGTACAAGTAACTAAATCTATATACCTCCGGTCAATTCTGTAGATGCAGCAAGGTTGGGCTTCGAGCTAATTCAGCTTTGCAACAGTATTTTACAATTCGAAGGTACAAAGCGGACGATCAAGAAAAACCTGCAAATTATTTGGGTCTTCATTGAGTACCGTAATGTCGTCCGTATATGCTAAGCTAGGCAGTTTTCTGTCTGAGCAAATGTCAACCCAACAATTTCACACGAAGATAAGGTTATCTCCAGTACCATTTCGAAGACTAAGTTGCATATAGAAAGTGTGAAAGGAAGAGAGACAGAACAACCTTGATGAACACCAATTATTGTAGTGAACTCAAATGAAACATCACCTTAAGTACAAACTCGGTATCGGCTCCGGTAATACGGACACTTGAAAGATGGAATGAACTTCTCTGGCACACCGTCCAATGAGAAACAGCGCCAAATAACTGTACGACAGACTGAATCAAATAACGCGTTCAGATAAATGCGGAAATCCTGGATCTACGGAGCATGTACCTGCAGATTTAAATTTACCAAACAGTGAAGATCTGGTCGACAGGACAACAGATAGACGGGGAAACCGGCCTGATTCTTAGGCGAACATCATCCGTGGCCACTAGATAAACGATGAAGGATAATGCACGTTTGGATGTGATACTTACAAAACTAATTTATCTGTGATCTTCACATGAAGATCTACCGCCTTTTTCTTGTGGACCCAACAAACCGATTCACACCAGTTCTTAGGAATCTGTTCCTCTGTCCAGATTGATCCCCCACGACGTTTGTTAAATTCGACGTTAACATTTCGTCACCGTCCTTGATGAAAAACGGAGACAGCCCATCTGGCCCAGGTGCATATGCCTTTTCAGAGAGCCTGTCTTCCTGGTGACCTCCATTATTCAAGGTATTTATATGCATTGTCTTATTTCCAGGTGCAGATGTGGGACCTGCAGACGAAATAAACCAACTACGTGTTAGATCCACTGTGTAACAGGCCAGATAAAGTATTCCCTAAAAAGCTTTGCTTAATGCTTCTTAGAGTAAACCAGTGGGCCGCACGATTCCTTAAGCACCTCATTTACAGCTGACGTTTGTCGACTAGCATGATAAAAGTCATGAGTGTTACCAACAGCTGTAAATTTTCATTCCCATATATCTATCCAACAGTTCTCAAGGTCAGTTGTCATACTCCTGGTCAATTAGCACCTCAAGAATGCCTATGTTTGACTGCGTGCTGCATTCGCGAGAAGAGATCTACGAGTATCCAACAAAATAACTAAATTTGAGAATATCCGAAGGATCAATTCACAATCTGAATCCAGGGGTGAAGAATCAGAATGATTGTCAGTCCTCCAATGATTCAAGTCGAAAGTAAAATCACCTACTATCACTTCACTGTCAGACCCTTTGTTCTTGGAAACGAGAATAGTGAGTGGACCATAAAACTGGTTCTTTTGCATGTCAACAATACAGTCTGTTGGAGCACATGCTGAAATGACAAATATATTGTGCTCAGCAAAGCTCCCCTTTTGAAGACCAATTGGAGTCGCTGGTGACCGATGAAAAATGTGATCAATCTGAGTCCAATGCCGTGAAGAGAAACGACATCAGCTGGACCGGTTTCTTTTTATGATAAAAATTGTTGTTCGCCAGAAACAGTCTGTGGTCAGGACATGCTTAGACGAGACGATTCTCGTTGTCAGTCCGATCGGCCTCCAATATGGTGTTTCACCTCGGCTAAGTAGACAAGTTGGGTGTTAAAATCACCAGCAACGGACCACAACATCCGCTGAACGTGAGGTTGGAGTAACCGGGATGAGTGCCAGCAGAACTCGTTTTTGATCTCAAGAGAGCTCCAATCATTTGGTGCATACATAAGTAGGACGATTAAATAACGACGCTTCAATCGAATGCTATTGACATGCAAAGAATCGACCAACCGAACTGAACATAAACGACTGTTGGCTGGGATCCAGTCTAAAAGTGCAAGCTCCTCTCGCTACCCCAACTCCAGTCTGACCACGAGTACCTCGGGCACGCGAACAGCGAGGAAGAGAATGAGGCTGCCTCTGGGCTATGAAGAATGATCAAGCAATTAGAATCTTCTCCGTGCATTTCGAAGGCACAAGACACATCTATTTTAACATTTTTAAGAGTTCAGGCAACCTGGGGTAGTTTGTCCTCCACTTGGGTGTGTGAGAGGACATTGAAGACATCTAAGTGAAATGCACGCTACGGTCTTGGTAATGCATCCGAATTACTTCTCCTTCCACTAATGCTGTCACCTATCGAGCCGAAGTTCGTGGTATTACCTTATATGGCACGTATATCGGAAGGACGGGAAGTAAAAAGGTTTCCCATAAAAGGTGTGCTGTATGTATTTGGATGATCAAAACTTTGCGCGTGTCCAGACCGCAGAATCTGCCAATTATGGAATAACTTTAACGGAAAGATACCTCAGCGGAACTCGAACAGTAGCTGTTTTTTATTCGTGAGTTGCTTCCTATCAACCTGGTTCTCATTATCAACGAGGTATATAACAGTGATACTACCGATTCGCAATCTAGTTGCTATGGCGAACTCGGTAAGTACCGAAACCCAGATTACACCATTTCAGAGTAACGGGTCCACATACCTGAAAAGCGGCAATAACCGCGAAATCGGCTGTGTCTTAAGGAATTTTGTCCATCTACTCGTATGAGAAACGCACTACGACGAAGAACTGACCGCAAACCTCTCTCCCCAAGCTCGGTGGATGAAGCACCGCTCTGGTTTTCATGAATCTTGCCAGTAATGCACATTAGTTTATCAACGAAACGTATATTACTGCATTCATCAGAAAAGGCAGCATGATTAAGGCTCACGGTAATTGTCTGATACGATTACTGACCACTGATTTAGGGAGGTGCCATAAGTTTTACCTGATTCAAACGTAACCAAGTTTACGACAGTTATTGCATGCGTCGAACAGAGTGGTAAGATCGGGGAGGCTTTGGAGCACCTGTCGCTGGATTTGAGGGGGAAAATTGCACTCTTTTCAGAAATTCCTCCTAATTTCACGTTTGTCTTTCAGATCAAATCGTGGTGAATTTGTCAGGAACTTCTATAGATAGTGTGAAAAAATGACCTTCCTCCCACCCACCCATGTGAAGTGACCGGATTTGTGGTAACTTCGATCGCATCCATCCGTTCGAGAAATATAATAATCTGTTTCCACCTAGATTCGTCCCGCGTATTTCTCCAAGCAATGTGCTCATGTTTCAGTCAACTGCTCTGACAAAAATTGGGACAAAACAGACAAATTGTATAGGAGTAGTTGCAAAAGTTATCACAGAGGGAATAAAAGGTTAATCAAAATTTGTAAGGTAAGTCGGTTTTTTCGTGATGTTGCAAATCGGTCAGTATACACGTAAGATGTAGCACAGAGTTTTACATATCTCAATTCTGGAAGAAAAGTGTCGAGGTTCGGATCGAGTGGATGAATGAGAACGACGAAGGTACGACCTAGTCAGTCGTGAATGGGTTGGAATCTGTAACATCTTGCAAGGTAGGGCTAAATGAAATCGATTTTGTTGGTAGACAAAACGAGATAACAAAATCAAGAGCAGGAAGTGCTCTGAAGTCTCCGTTTCAAAAAGACCAGAGAAAATTATGGATGAAGAATACGATAAAACCGAAAGAACACGTTGATGTACAAGTTTGGAAAGTGCTGCTGGTGACAGTCGAAGCGCCCTGAGGTTTCATATTTGAAAAGATAAACAT
>LUCM01001189.1:10541-33896 GCA_008360955.1 Fasciolopsis buskii
AATGAAAGTGAAGAACTGGGACAAACAAACAAAAAAATAATAAAAACCATAAAAAATTAACTGTTTCAGTTTTCACTTTATACATTTTACGATCTTTTGGTTATTTTTGGATAACTTTGGGGGAGGATGATTTCTACAGACATGCGAGTTGCACCATGTTTGTACCGACTAGGTAAAACAGAAAATAATATACTCCGTTGACAAAAACAGTGGTCAAAGTATTTAAATAACTAAATCAATTTCTTATAAATAATGTTCGGGATGAGTACATCACGCGAAGGACGCTGCGAATAGATCGACAGTTTAAACCGTAATGATGGCCAGGATGAAGGAATAATACATCCAACATCCTTGCGGAGGAGAAATTAAGAGCTAGTTAATAGTAAGACGCCGGAGAAAAAAGCTATGCATCAGGTTACCTTCCGCCACGCTGACACTCATTCTACCGCTGGATCGATTATCTCGACGAAGCTAAAAGATAAACTGTTCATTTTGCCTCTATTGTGCTTGAAAATTTGTCCATTTGCTCATATTCGACAAGTTATATAGGCAGAATGAAATGGCAACTGACTGAAGGAATTGAACAGGACAACCCACTCTGAGAGACGTTTCTGTCACCGGGCATCAGATGAACAAAGACCTTATTTGCAGACTCCATGTAGGCTGGCCGAAGACAGCTTGTAAGAATTTGGCAAACCCAAAGCCTGATGCAATGTAGAGTTAAAATTTGATTCTGGTTGACTAATGATAGAAGTATCGACAGGTGACAAAATGAAGCTTAATAAATATTTCAGAGTGTGGGGACCTAGAGGTGCTTTTATTCTTTTACCCCAGTGCCGGAGATGAATTCAGTTAACAATGGCCTTATCTGCTAAAGGGTTTTTCCAAGCTATTGCGCTTGCTCAACCTTGAATACATGCAAAATCCACGCTGGAAATTAATGAAGAGTATGAGACTAAAAGTGAAATAATACCTCGTTGATTTTATCATACATAAAACTTTTCCCACTACTGTTTGTCTGTTAATTATGAGCCCAATAAGTGGCAGAAACAGTCGTGGTTTCGTTTAACACAGTTCTGAAGCGAATTGTCAGTGCATCCTTGTAAAAATCACAGATTAGAAAGTTTTTTAATTACTTGCCTGAAGCTTCATTGCAGTTGAGATGCTTGCCCCATAACTGCTGGCGATATCTAATAGCCGCCCGCCATCAAAGAGACCAACGGATCTGGAGTTCAAAACCCTAACCATTTTGGTGACAGGCACTTAATCTACTCGTCCGCTTACTTCACAACCCGTGTAGTTGAGAGGATTTAGAATGGCGTGAGACAACGGATGACACGTTAAAGCTAGACACTTAAAAGGTGTAGTGAATTCATGGAGTTAGAAGGACCAAATTATCGGCAGGTGATGACTAACCAGGTTGAAGAACAAATTGTGATCTCAATCAAAATCATGGAACTTTATTCAGTGTGTTATGCTGAATTTATTCCAGTAGGCTTGCAAACGGACAGTCTGATGGAAGAAAATGGGTTCACGTCTTGGACTTTCATTGAAAAATAAATGCATCTCTTCAGCATTTCAGACTAGGTAAATTGTTTTCGCAAACTTTCGTGAGCGCATATTCACAGGCTATCAATGTCCTTCCGACCCATTCGAGGCTGGATGCTTCACGGTTTTCTGTCATTGAGAGAGGGTCATTGAGAGACTGGTGGTCTGGATTACCAAAGTACATGATATTGTTTTGACAAAACATCCGGAAATTTGATCCATCTCTTCTGCTTGAATTATATTACAACAGCAGAGGACATGGAACAGGTTCTTCAAGAAATTTTTGGCGGTAGATAATAAAACAAGTCAACCTTATCAACATCAGTAAGAGGTCTTATAACGTCAGACCGGTCATGGTAGTTGCCTGAGCGAATTATATAAATTGTGTATACAGTATACATTTTGCACTTCGAAGGTGAAAAAATGCATTCTAGACATACACTATTGTCAAGACGACTGAGGGAACTTTTCTCGATCATCATTCAGTCGCATCAGATTCGTCGCAATTTGAAAATTAGTCGATTTACTTTTTGACAGAATTCCAGTGACATTATTCTAAGATAAGGAAAGGCAACTCCCATACTCAATTCATACTCAACTTTATACTCACCACACAGTTAGCAACCCTGACGAATCCAATGATCGCAAAGATATCACATGGACGTTTGCCAAAACATTCAGTTGTTTCCAATATGAGGTATGAAAAGCTAACTGCGGACCTAACCGTGCATTCGTTTTGCCGAATAATATGCTACTTCCAAAGATTGAACACTCAGATGAAATCCAAAAAGACATCTTTCATAGCATTATGCATTTCAAATCACGATTGGGGTTCAGCAACAGACTGTACATGAAAAATATCGATATACATTTGGTCTCACCTCATAACACATGATGGAGAGCGGATCGTTCCCTTATGGATTTGAGTCACATAACCAATGCCTCAGCTAAGCATATATATATATATATATATGATAACAGGTAAGAGAATGATGTTCTTTCTCGTAGCTCAGGTTCAACAGGATGACAGTGGTTTGTTTGCTGAGCTAGGCAATTTGATTGCAAACGTTTCATCACCTATCGATGTGACTTCGTCAGTGCTTTGATGTTGTGGCGAGCGCCTGGTTGCCGTCGTCCTCCTAAATTTGTCACTTAGTCTTTTAGTCGTTGTTGATTGGCTGCTCTTGGTGAGGTGGTAGACTAGAGATGTTGCTCCGTTGCTTTGTCCACCTTCGTCTATTGTTGACATGTGGGCTGAATCAGCGTCCGCTTCGACTGGCTTGTGTTGACTGGCCCTTCGGTCGGATCGATAGGCATACGTGGTCCAGATCGACGTGTCTGTTTATCAATCTTTCCGAGGAGTGCCATTTCTAGACGTGCTCGTCACACGGACAAATGCAAGCACTTTGGAAACACCCGTATACCGCAAAAGCACGCATACAGATCAAATCCCGCAATTCCAAAGCAACCACCCAAGCTGCCACAAGAGAAGCTGCATCAAGACAGTTTCAAAAGAGTACAATCCCACTGCAGCACTGCGGAGAGAAGAAGAAAACAAGAAGAAAACCATCTGTTTCAACTGCTTCTGCGTAACGAGTACACTCGAAGCTTCATCAGACGAAGCGCCAGCAGAAAACAGTGCCGAGAGGCGATCGCCGAACAGTCCAAAGCACGAACCGTCTTGCCGTACAACAAGCATCTCTGAAATGAAAACAAGATTACTCAAGCCTCATGGAATTGAAGTGGCACACAAGCCAACAAGAACCCTACGAAAAATTCTATCTAAGACGAAAGAACCGGCGGCTGAGAATAATCGAACTAACTTTGTCTATCAAATCGACTGTCAAGACTGTGATAAACAGTACACCGGACAAACCGGAAAGAAACTCGGAACACGGATCTAGAGAGAAATGTTGGTGTTTGTTTCAGATACTTTCCTTGGTTATAAGTGCGTCGAATATCTTGAAACTCCGTGCATGAATTGGTTTTGATGGATTTGATATTAAATTAGGTTTTTCGCTCTCGTTTTGCCGCTCTACTTGAGTTGGAGGCTTGCGTTCTCAGTGTAGCGTCACATGGTAAAAATCTCAACGCAGCTGGACCGTAGTGGCCGGCGTATAGAGGTCAATCCGATTTCGACTTTATATTTTGATCACGGTGCACCTGCATGGCTACCCGAACCTGACAGCGGATCAATATCTTTTGTATTCGGTCACCATTGTTACCATGTTGGTCTGTGTGAAGTCACCACTTTTTCTAGCGTACGCTTGTAACAGGGCAGCAAATTGTCTGCTCGTCTGTATTGCAAGTTTAATTGGGCATGCCTTTATCCTTCAACTTTATTAGCAAAGCAGATGGGCGCCTTTTACTTTCTGCGGATTTATCCGCAGTTGATCGCAGTCAGACTGTACTTATGGCTAAAATTGATTCATCTTACTTGGATAACTGTGCTCTTGTATTTGCGAAAGGTTTCACATTTAAATAAATTGTTCTTTGCAAGATCGTAATTTGCGCAGTTGGATCATAAGAAACAATACTGCCCACGTGCTCGATTTCAGTTCAATATTTAAAACAGATGATTGGAAAAATTTCCTTAGCTGTTTTGTTTAACGTGGATTCTATGTGGACAGGTGGCTGCATTCCTTAAGATGAAAACCATCGTATCCATGCCTAATCAACGAATTTTTTAAAGTGGCCCACTAAACTACATAAGAACCGCACTAGGAAGTATTTGCATGTTATTTGCACTCATCAAATACACAGTTTAAGGTGTGCTTAACAACAACAAAAAGGAATGGTTTTCGGTCATCATTTTTTGCGCCATATATGTCCATGTTAATTCCAGCACATTGTCGAAATTCCCGCGGGCTTCATCCACATAAGGCCAGAAGAGGTAGACCAGGAGAGTTGTTAAGTCGATGAAAAATCTGAGCACTCTGAGGTTAAGGTATACTAAAAGCGGACAAGTATGTGATTAAACCCTTCAGAAAACTTAGTTTTTGACCTAGAGTGTGTCGTTGACATTGCTGTACTTGGCGACGATGAACAAACATACCGCTTGGCATTGAAGGTATCTGGATAACACAGGAGTTCCGGTCATTCACAAAACAATATAATTCTTCAGGATTGGCTCTTTTCTGGTAGGAACATCTATCCATGCATCCTTTTCAACCTATATATCTATCTACCTACTTTTTCTATTTGTTTATCTATCTATCCGCTAATATGCATGAATTTATGTATCTATCTGTCTATCTATCTGCATACGTCTATCTAATCCTTTCTTTATCTTAATCTGTCCATATTTACAAGCATCTTATTTAGCAACACCCATGAATATTTGTCCGGCGGGGATAATTCGTTCTGAGTAAATATGGTTTAGAGTTAAGCGGATCGAATGAAAGATCTGACAGTCAGGCACTTCTATCCCAAACTAGTCAACCAAATGCTAAGAGCTGATGTGAAATAAATGTGTTCCGAGCGAATTTATTGTAGCCGGTATAAAGTGAATAAAAAAACGTTATTGGCAAATGATGTAATTTGCCAGCACTTTAATTACCGTGGGTACTCTTTTCGAAAGCAAGTTTTGTGATCATATTTGACCGCATTGTTGCCATTATATTTCTAACCATAAAAGAAATTAAAGGGCCCACTGATTTTTTGATACACTTACTACGTCGCAGATTTAGCAAATTAACGAAGAACCACAAAACCATGTTTTCACAAACTGAGGTTTTCAAAGATGTGCAGTCATTACAAGCAGTATACATTGTATATTACGCGGGGCCGTCATCAGAGGTCGATAATTAGAAGGCGCCAAAGTTAATAACTAACAGATTTGCCTTTGACTTAATGGACAGTCGTATTAATGAATAAAGATGCTCTCGCGAAAGTTCATGATAACGGGAGTGGGAAAACTATGTTTAACAGCAGAAACTTTAACCTAGCTAAATCGGAATGGGTTCCAGTTTATGCATTCTTTGGTCATTTCGTAGAAGGTTCCTGTCAACACAACAGGTTGCGTGTGCTAGTACAGAGTGACCTGAAGTGACTCTCCAGTGAACAGCCAATCGTTCTATCGCTGCTGCAATGTTCCGACGATGCAATATGTCCACCAAGGTCAACAGTCATTGAAAGCCCTTCGGCGTATGATTTGGAGCTTAACCCAAAACCATTTTCACGAAGAAAGAACTACTGCTTTAGTCTGTTTGATTTCATTGTACACGTGCCTTTAGCAAGTAAGCTGCAGAACAGATGCATTAAGCTTTGTTCTGCTGACCGGACGGATTATAAAGCTAGGTGGAAAACAAAAGAGGAAATCATTTTGCACATCAGGCATAACCTTTACTACATTTTGATAAATACAATAATCATTCCCATTTTCCGCCTCACTTTCGGATTGTTTCTCGCTGAAATGTGTAGCTACTGCAAATCGTTCCTAGGTTGATCTATCAAAGCAAGGTAAAACTGGAACGCTGCTATACTGCACCCAAATTTCAAAGCAAAACAGCTGACTACGACGGGTCAACCACAATCGAAAAGCCTTTGTCACTTTATTGATTCCCAACAATACACAGCTGATTATCGCGACACAAGTTAATTACGAGGAAAAGCAGGTTTCAGAATACAAGCAGTTGGCATAAATTAGAAGCCTCCTGGAACTGTGCACAAACGTGATTCGGTCTACCTGAAGCCCTACGCGAAACCTCACCGATCCATTCAAGCATGAGTTCCCAACATGATCCAGCGAAACTCATCTCCCCTCGTCCTAACCGATCTAGAAGTGTCATTTTACATCCTGCCAAGATAACCTCGTCATCAATAATTCGACCGCAATTACACACGTGTGACTGTGACAAATAATAACGACCACGAAATCCAAAATTACCTAAATTTTGAGGCGGCTTAATGTCATATGAATTACCAAGAGTGCGCGCCTGAATGGGGATTCCATTGACAAACCGCATTGGTGACCTAACAAAATGTTTCCTCGGTTAGTCAAACAAAGTTAGTGGAAAAAGAAGAAATGGTCCTAATTAACAAGCGTACGTGGCTAATAAGCGTCACCAATGCAAAACTGACATGTTGCTCCAAAAGGGATCCTCGTTTTCTCATCTGCACACTGCTTACTCTATATGCAGATAAAATTAACACTGGTATTAGTAAAACTGCAACTTTTACTGACCGCAAGGATCCACTTAGGCCTCCATGGGCTAACGACTACCATATTTGATGCTTTCCTGTAAATTCGATCCAGCGTTGAAGTGTATCATGTAGGAGTTTCCTACGTCCCTCACTTAACTTTGAGCATTCAACTGGCTGAGGACCTTCCAGTTCAGATTCAAGTTTCCAGTATATTTCACTCAAATTGTATATCGGGTTGTTTTCTTCGAACGTCCGACGCTAAATGAATTATCTAATATATTCTTTGACAAAGATCCCAAGGATATTGGATCACATAGATTCGTTGACAAATTGTCTGGGTCGATTTCACAAAGAAGCAGTTGCTCTCCCATCCCGTCTAAAGTTGCCACAGGTGCGCCACTGGATGCAGCAATGATTTCTTCAGTCAAAGCGTTAACAAGCAAATTTAAAAGCGCACTCAATTGCGCGGCATTCTATTTGTGTTTCTTGTGCAGCGGCTCGAACAAATTAATCTCCCAAACAGCATTTCCACTTTCACCAACCCTTGCCACCGGGTGTACGTGATGCACAT
The DNA here is from genome assembly GCA_008360955.1 of Fasciolopsis buskii. NCBI lineage: Eukaryota > Metazoa > Platyhelminthes > Trematoda > Plagiorchiida > Fasciolidae > Fasciolopsis > Fasciolopsis buskii. The sequence goes on from LUCM01001189.1 coordinate 17,806, forward strand.
AAGATTGAAACAGTTCCACCTCTTCCAGGTTAATATTTCGTACTTTCCTTACAATTCTACGAAAAAGTACGTAAGGTTTCGCGAAATTCACGTAGTACAAAACGAAAGTGTGAGTGAGACAACCGAAGATGAACAAAATGAAGTACTTTTTTCTTATTGCCGTTTTGCCCAAGATCATCGCACAAATTATTGACCGCACAACTTTCCGAGTGCTCATTAGCAAGTAGACACAAAGGATAGATGGACAGTGTGATTTTTGTTACCTAGCACGATTTGATTTTATCCGATCGATTTGTTTTAGACACGCAACATGTAAAAAACTTGGTCTATGCTTTTGGATACTCTATCCATTGGATCACTCAGCCAGGCGATCGGTGTTCAATTGCTTGTAGACAGCAGACGGTGTCTGGACAACTGTGGCCAACGAATTGCGTGAAAAATTTGGTAATGATGCAGTGCAAAACTGGAATGTATAACCGACACCAATTAGTATATACCCATATATGGGTCACAGTGGGATAAAATTTGAATATCATAGCAAGTTACAATACCGGTTCTTTTTCGGCTTAAAAAACGATGTTTCTGAAATCATTTATGAAAAGGTTTTTCGTATCAGAAACCTAAATAAGAATAGACAGCAGAATCCCCTTGTGCTTTCGGGAGATCCAAATAACTAGAAGAGTTCGGTAGTTCCTGAGAACATCGCTTAAATACAACTGCACAAGTAAGAACAAAAAAGTACAAAAAAACAAATTCTTGAATTTTTATCTTCTGTAATCAGCAGTAACTGGCAACTGTTTCTGATAGTAGGCTTTGGAGAAAACAGGCTAGAAATTTAGACGGTATCATATCTTAGAAACCACACGCACATCATGACCATGATGCACTGCATGCCCCCTAGAGAAAACAAACTGAGATTAATCATCAATAATTTGATGTGTATTTCTATAGATCAAGCACTAATAAACAATGGCAACCGAGCCCTGCTAGCACAATCTGTGCATTTCGCTGTACAGAATGTGAATGAGTGCCAACCACCTGCCTGTTTTGCATCAAACCTACGATTGGTCCGCGAAATTTTCGCCCACCAATGAGAATGCAGCGCGCAGCTGCTACCTTTGGTGAACGCAGGAAATGTCATCGCGTACGTGGCCGATTCTGTATCCGTAGTAAGTAAGCGCACAAAAGTAATGAACATACCCCCCATTAGAATCGCCAATGACGTGAATCAAAGGGGGTTTTATGACGCATCTGGAGCGGTAATGGGGTACGCACACGTGACAGTCGTCAGTTTCATAAATTTATCTGTGCTCAGTTGACTACTGATTACAGTCAGTAGCCCAATTCAGCTTCGTGACTGCGTAGTAACGGGAATATGCCATTATAGGAATAATTTACTGCACTACATATAATTCTAAATTTAATTGAAATTAAAAACAACATAAAAGATTACATTTCATAAACATCACCATTACATGAAGAACATATGTGAAGTGATCCCGATGTTTGCCGTTGGATATGGAGGTCTGATGAATCGATGACAACTGTTGTAAATACATGGCAGATTACGCAAAAACAGACTTAATGTTCATCGATTTTATTTCATCTGCATCTGTGTACTGTAAGCATGACAATAAGTTTTCCTTGCTCCGTAACAGATTTGTTGTTTTCTAGTGCGGTCCGTGGCTGAATCATTGAAAAGGTATTTCACTACAAACTGCCGGTCGGTATGATTTACGTCAGAAGACATTTTAATGTATCGTTGATGAATATATCTACTTTTATTTCACATTGTAAATATAATAATGTCGGTTGCATTTAGCGGAGAAGTTTGTGACGTCAGAGTGCCCACCTTTCAGTCCCCAACGAAAAAGAAAACGGAAACACTGATAATTGTTAAACATGATTCTAAGGCAGCACAGTATCCTTGCGCACCTGTGCTGAAATATGGTTGCATATCTGTGGTGCAAGCACGGGCTGAAAGGTTGCTGCACATTGTCATTAGAATGCAATAGTGATTACGGAACTATATACCCACCCTGATTGAACACCATATATATATATATATATATATATTTATCAAGTCACATGTAATATATATCACGGCATACTGAAAACTGAGCCAAAGAGTATGGCGTTGTCATATTTTAATCATGACTATGCAGTGTGTAGCCTGTCTATTCCATGAAAGCCTTAGCCGGGATAATACTTATGGTGAAAGTGCTACCGTAGATCACCCTATTTAATCGTCCTGAATTAATTAATCTTTGCCTTTCATTTCTTCCATTTATTGTAAGCAACATCCTGCCGCAATTATCGTTAGTATTCCCTTTAGAAAGTGGCAGTTAAAATCCGCATAGAAAATCCTAAATTCTATGGTTCATCACTGATTTCTTAAGAAACAACTTAGACTAATTTACGTCCTTGTTTTAAAATATACAAACGTTAAAAGTGCTCAACCACTTCTTACACAGAATTGCCTGTGTACAAATATTCGGAAACTACTTAATATGTAATAATACTGTAGCCCTAAACACTAAGCGTTTTCCATGTATTTTTGTTTCTTTTTTATGGATCCTTGATGAAATCCAGTTAAGCTGTCTAAAAGAAATACGTATGCACGTATGTGCGGAAGTGGTTTCAAAATTATTTCAAAAGCCCTAACTATAGCCAGTGCACTGCATAGTGTTTTTTCTAATCTCTTGACAATGTGTTGCAAACATGTGCACTAATCTCAAACAGTAAATAAATGTTCTGTTTTTTATTTGCAAGGAGGCTACTTAATGGGGTTTATGTGAAAAAAATTGACTGCCGCCGAGTGAAAAGCAGATGGTTTCTCCAACGGTTCACGACAGTTTTTGGGAAACCGCAGCACCATTTGATGCAACATTATCAGTAATTTAAATTTAGAAAATTTACGCAAACATAGTAGTGGTGCAGTAATTTGGCCATCATTGGCTTTTTTCCGGAGAAATGGCATCATCATTGTTCAGCTTTTATGGAAATAATCTTTATAGTAATATACAGTTGCAGACAGATGTGCTTAAGTGCAGACGATTTCTTATCATTTCCCAAACTCGTCTATTCCTACTGCAGTTCCTTATTTCTGTAGGTAAGGGCCAAAATTCTAGCTGTTTCAGCGGCTTAAGCAGTGAAGGCTGAGTGAGGCTGAGTAAGTTTGTTCGTTCCATGGTACGGTAAAATACTCTGTTTCTGTGCAGGTAATATTAAATTTAGAAAATGGCACTTCATTGTTGCGCAGAATTACAGCAGATAACCGCCTTTTGGACAATATAACTGCAACGTTGACTGAAAATCCTTTCTTTCTGTTTAACGAATGGACGACCAATGAAGGACGGCACTGAAACTGAAAATTGGCACGCGAATTATGATTCAAATATTTTCTAATCGAACCGCAAATTACCATCGTAATACACGCATTCTATATTTTTTACGTTTCTGTGTAGCACGGCTAGACGAGTTATTTGAATCGTTTACGGCTCTAAACAATCACTGTAAAATGGATTCGATCTAAAGCACTTGCATAGTTTTATTTTCCACCTGAGTAAACACAATTGCCGTAGGATTAGCTTCATCCTTAATACCGCAATAACTAAGCCGTCAAACCGGGTGTCTGCCCGGAAAGGATTGTTGAGATTTCACTCCTGGAAAATACATGATAAAAGCCTATTCTGCCGGAGGTTTTCTAGTGCTTACCAAGGTAAACGCTTATCAGGGTTCACTCACAGTTGTTTAGTTGGTACAAAATCGTTGCATGCACACAAGATCATTGAGAAGTGTTTACCACCCCCATACTTTCAAGTACCGATGACATATGAGCCTCGGCTGACATTAAAAATCATTCTTTACGGCCTCGGACGTGAAGTGTATCGTGAACACCCATTTTGACGGTTCTGTGCCTGGCTTTTCACCAAATGCCCCACCATATTTCATTGACATCTGCAGTCCAATTCATCCGGAGTGGTCAGTTGTATCACTGACTGTCCTGCCTGTTCTAGTGGTTTATGAGCAGCAACACATTGAAATTACGTAAGTTAATGTTGCTTGTTGCTTAGTGTACTTTTGGTTATGCCTGCAAACAATCAACAGACAAAAAATAGATCATTATTGACAGCAATTACCATAAGGGTAAATTTAACTGTGTCATAGACGGACTTAGGAAACGAGCAGCTGCATTTTATAATTCCTGATCTCATCATAGTTACTGGTGATGAGCTTATCCGGTCAACTGACAAAACCCATCAGATATGATTCAGACAGTGACAAAAATGTAACAGGACGCACAATATGTTATTTCACTCTAATAGTCACCGGTTGTGTCTACCAGACGCTGATCGCAGAGAGGCACTTCAAAGAAGTCACCAAGCCCCATAAACTATAAATTGCAAGCGACGAGCAGGATTACTGATGTTCCGTGATCACATCAAGACAAAAAAACTAAACGTGTCTGCAAGGAGACGTAGCTGCCAACATTTAAGGGTGGAGATGTAACTGGGCTCGAGAATATACGGATCTAGACGTGACTGTTTAACCCGTCTGAGTATTGGTCTGACGTAACATCCGATGTCCGACAGTTGACCGAGACCACTAGACGCTTACATTGTCGTCTAACAGACAGTTCCTTTGGCCTCACTAAAATAAGAAGGCTTCGTAACTGGTGATTCTAACTCCTTGTTTCAAGAACTCCGCTGAGATATAAAATAGTATTATTCGAAACTTCTTGAAGCACACTATCAGTTGGCCTGGGAAGCGTTCATCTCGAGGCAACGATTGCGCATTCTTAGAAGCCGTTATATGCGTCCATTGTACTAAAGTAATAAGTTGGCTGAAATCTTGTACATAATACTCGAGAAATGAAAATACACGAATGAGCTCTTAGGTCAGTTTTATGATTTTAGGTTACCTTACATGATTTTAACACAATCGAGTTGTCAAAGGCATAATAACCTTTGAAGCACCACATTCTCTAGTGAGGTCTCGCGATCGGGGTCATACTTTGCTTGCGTGTCTGATTTCGTTGCCTTACTTGAGCTGTTTCATGCAAGCGAACACCTGGAATGCCTTTACGATGACAACTTAGTTTTAAATAATCCGTTCATCCCGATCACATCACGGACACGACCATGGACAACAGCTCATTTAATACGTCTGCAACTTTATCAAGACCATTTCTCGATTAATTGTGTGAAGTATTTACCAAATTTCGTCCTTAGATACGGTCAATCAAGAGATCGGGAATAAGGACTTGTTTTATTTATAATCGTGATCTGTTCCTGTGTTTGAATGGTTATAGCGGATTTTTATCTGGCTTCATTTACTTGTAGCGCCCCCTTTTTCCCAACATTGACAACGACAACTGTCAAAATAAAAATCACACTATGGACATAGTTTTAATTAATGGTCTTGCAACCAGGGTGTAGTTTATTAAAGTCAAATGAACGCATACGAACATAATCTAAAAAACAAGTTCAACTGGTGCTGCCTTTTTACTTTCCTTCGGTTAGGCGCCAACACATTTCACAATCTACGTTTCCGGGTACTAGGTGTATTCGAAACTATTTTAGAAACAAATACGAGAAATTCACGTGCCCAGAAATTTCTTCCAAATAGCACTTGTTTCAGGTTAAATCACATGATCCACCATGGCTTTACGAGGCTGGATGAAAAATACAACTAAATCATTACCGTCATTAGTGGTGTTCATCGAATTATGGTACTTTTTGCACTGTAATAACAGCGAGCAAGCCGGCCTGGTATACGTGTAGAAGCCCCCAAACAACTCGATTCATTTCACCCATTTGCTTAGTCTTTAGGTGTGAACGGCGATGTGCACATCGGTGTCGCGAGGCGTCCACTATTAGGCGCAGTATCATGATCCTGTAAGTCCGAAAGCTTAGCATCACATGACTGTGCTTACACACACATGGGTAGTGCGTTTACAATCACGTAATTGAAGCCTTTGAAGTCTGCCAAGGAACTTCGGGAAGAAAAATACTTGACATAAGTCATTTGCTTCGTGAAAAACGTTATGTATGAATCAACGGACGATATGCGTCCGTACCTAACAGGAAAACCAATCACATGATGGCCTTGCTTCGGACAGCGCTCTAACGTCATTGGTCCAAAAACGCGACGGGAACCGGAATAAAATGAGGTGCACAAAGACGCCGGTCAACATTCTCAGCTCTTCTACTGCTTACCCATGGAAAAACGAAACTACCATTCCCGATTATGTCGGCCCACCAGAAAAACGGTGCTAAGACGATGGCGCCTGTGGATGAAGCAGAATGGACTCAAACCTGGCGCTCCCAGATTTATAATTACCCCGAATATGGAGCATGCAAGCGAACTTAGCCGCGAATCTTCAGCATCTTCCGCAAACTTCAAACAGGAAGTTGCTGCGTTAAGTGCCCTAACAACAGGTAAGTTTGCTTTATCCTTCTTTTTAACACCACCAGGCCTGTATAGGCCTTGTTCACTTCAAAACGGTAGAAAGACCTAACAATAATGCTCCAGCATGGCCTTGGTTTTTAAGCAGCTCAGTGCCCTCCACCTTGTGACAGTAAAAGATAACACTGTCCCACTCACAGCTTCGCTTTCACGATAACGACGTAAGAGATTAACACAGCGCACTCAAACGAGCTGGCCCCAAGGTCACCATTCGGCTCACGAATTTTCCAGTTTCCAGTTGCCAGTTAGATTACAGCACTTTACAGTGATATGGCTCATCATTCAGGTTGCTGCACCGAAAGCTCTTCTGATCAGAAGATGCTTCGACCACAAGAGGTCTGTCGGGTCTAGGAGCCGCAGTTTTCCAGTGGCCCGAATTCTAGTGGTAGGGTTTCGGCTCGGCAAAAGATCAAGGCCTTTGGAGTACGTTATATGTCCGATCTTCTGATGAGAAGCTGTTCCTTGGCAAAGCCTGCAATATAGGAAAAACGTGAAAGAAATGCCTCAAGGCGTTGCTCGCTGGCAGTGATCACTTTCCTGAAGCAATTTGTACACTTCATTAGCTGAAGCAAACCGCCCTCTATAAGCCACTAGCCAGCACTCACTTTGCGGGGGTCTCGCGGTGCACTGTACTCCATACGACCGCATCCTTCATAAAGAAGTCACTTGGCAGTAACCAATTTCGGGAGTTCCACTTTCGGGGTAAAACCAGAAGGTAATAGGGTGAAGGTAAGCACGGAAACGGAACCTTCAGCTATCACCGAATGGACAGGAGGAAAGAGGGGGATCGGGAAGTAGACGTAGGATGGATATCCCAAACTAAGCTGCACTTAACAGCTGTTGCTGTCTTTATCGTATGGCAAGCTGATTTAAGTCCGCAGGAAGACCGAAGTGTGGTCTGCCGGGTTACGTGGTGTACGGATGGTGTGTGTGCATTTGGCTTACGCTTGTGTTCACGCACGCGTGGGAAGTTGCTCTGGAAACTATCCTCCTGCTTCTATTTTCGCTCCTTTTTACCCTTTTCTTTGCTCTGTCCATTTTCGTTTAACTCTGTTTTTCGCTCATTCCTTTTCTTTCCCCTCTATTTTGGTAGTGCCGTTTCTGTCAGTCACTCGCGGTCTGTCGTTGTGTCTTGGTTGGGGCAGCCATATGCTTCGCCCTTCTCAGCCATATCTTCATCTGTTGGCTTTCCCCGTCCTTGTTTCCAGCCGTATTTCATTCCGTTTGCGTCTCGTTTTGTTCTTTTCCTATTATCTCATTCTTTTTTCTCTTTTCTGTCATTATCCCATATTTCCCTAAGCGTGTTCTTCATTTTCTATAAATCGCCATTTGTTCTTTTTTATCCTCTTCTGTACCCATTCAAGAAAAACTTATTCTGGATTCCGAAGACCTGCACTCCATTTCCGATGACTCGTTGACTTTAGTTTCATGGGAATGATGGAAGCCATGTTACCCGAGCGCACCTTCCCAGATGAGCAAGTTGCTCCTGCACTCCACTGCCGCCTTCTGCTGAAGGTAGTGACCACTGCGGACAGGGGGCGAAAGTAATAGGTATGAAAGCTATCGAGGTAGATTACCCGGCTCACGGATACAACGAGTGGATCACTCTCTGACTAATGCGCAAACATGTGTGCGCATACGCAAAAGATTATTGATCTTTTATTCTTTCAGCCACAATTGCTCTTAAGCCCCAAGGTCACGTCCGGCACCGGAGTTTCCCGCGTTGCAACGATTTTAGCAGTGTTCAGTACCCGCGCCTTACAAGCGACAGGCGGAAACGCTCACCACTGTCGGTTTCAGCTTGCAAAAGACAATAGTGATCCCTAAGTTTAATCCAGTGTCCACTTCCCTCGATGGCATACAGGGCTTAGCATCCACCACCGCCAAATTTGTTTTCTATTTCAAAATTGGTCTGTTGCAGCCGTCCCCTTTACGCTAGATGGCAGAGAGGCGAGGGACGTCCTATCGCGCTTGAAGCCAGAGACAACCCATTGTGTGTGCTTCACATTATTTTATAACTGACAAATGTTCTCATCACTCCATCTGTTTCGCATCCCCCTGCACACCAGCCCCCTAGTGCTCAAAGTACTTCCTGCCTCATCTCATCTAGCGATGTTTCAAATTCATTGTCGCCTCCGGCACTCATTACTTCAGATGATATCTCGCTCAAAACCCCCATCACTCCTTTGCAGAAAAAGGTTTTGGTGCACAATAAAGCCGGAATGGACCGGCCACAGACTAATACACCTTTTATCCTTACTGGCCTGCTTTAACACGTTCACAGAACCTATACGAGGAACGCATCAGTGTGTTGAATCTTTCCATCATGTCACTCCTGAATCTGCGCAATTCCATTAAATACAGATTTATGCCTTTCAGCCTTTTGTCTGCAACGTGGTTTTCCCTCCCTCAACCACTTTGGTAGCTATCCGCTGAACACCGGCGAGGTAAACCACGTGTTTTCAAGGGATGTTGCCCATGCTCGTATGGTCTCATTGTCGTCGTGCGTAGAGGGATAAAGACATCGGATTATTTGCATAATAATGCAGTACGCAGGCTGAAGAGTCTCTCTTTGTCGACTGGGCAGCAGCGTCGCACTATTCAGGTCAGTTGTAATCTACGGCCAGGACTATCCCTAGGTCCCTATTTGAAAATTCCTCAAATTTGCCCGCCACAGTTATTCCTTCTGAAGCCATGGTTTGTAGGTTACTTTTGCTTTCGGTTAGTGGCTTGTCTCACTCTCCAGCGCAGTGAAGCACTTTTTATGTCGTATGTAAGCCCATCACGAGTACTTTCTCTCGCGACGTTAACCCGACGTAAGGATGAACCATAGCGGTCCTAACTTTGTTGCATGGTCGTTTATGTAGAAAAAAAAATAGTTGCCTTCCAGGAACTGACTCCTAAGGCGTCCCGCTTGCTCCCAAGTTGCCCTGAACTATCTTTCCTCACTGTGACATGGAATGGTCTACCCGACGGAAATTTCAAAACCGAATTTAATAACGAGCCTCGGATCCCAAACGACTGGATCTTATGCATCAGCATTCTATAATTGATCGAATCAAATGCTTTGCTAAAATCTACGTGGCGCACTTCCACAGGTTTTTCGTCATGGAATCTTATCGGACCTCATCAACGGACCATAGGACGAAAGACAATCTGCTCTCAGTGAATCCGTACTTAACTTTACATAGACGCGAATGGTTCATCAGGTATCTACTCGCGTGATCCCACAGTCGTTTCGTGCAGTTGCAACGGACACACGTTGGACTCACGAGTCCATAGTTTTATACCTGCTTGCGCCGACTCCTGTGAATAAATACCACAGTCTCTGCCCTTCATTCTAGTGGTGCTGTAACCGGCCTTAAGGAAGCCTGCACAAGATTAAATATAGTTCTGCTCAGCACAGTGGCTGGAGGTTTAAGATATCTGAGTTGAACCTTTTCGACCGCTCTTATTTCTTCGTTTATCTCTTCCAATATCCGTTGCCTGTCTGCAACTATCATCCGCATTTGTGTGATCGTGGACAGGGCAATTTGATAGCCAGTCGCCATTTGCTGACCCTACCTGACCAGTGTGCGTTTGTCAAGTATTGGCTAAGAACGTTTTTCATCACTTTCTACATTTCCAATTCATCGATCGACTTGAGAAGCCAAGGATACTTTCTAAGCTTTCTTCGTGCACGTAAAGGTAGTAACATTTGGTTTACCTCTAACTTATTTGCGAGGTTAGCTCGAAATTGCTTCTCGCTGCCTTCTGTGCCTAGCACTCCCGGTTTCTGCGTTTTGCGTACTGCCTTCGTCTCTTTTTGGTTTGCCAAGATTTATTTCGTTCAGCTTCTCCCTAATTTTATTGTCCTGTTTTGCACCGTTTTCCACAACTTTGATCTGCTCTCCTCTTCCAGCTGGAAAGATTCATTCTGGGGCTCACGGGAATTTTTCTTGATCCATCGGCATTATCTCATCTGCATTATCGTCGTCAGTAATCCAGTCTAGTGAATCTCTGTTGACTTTCCTGTTTTGCACGTGCATTTTCAGAAGCCACCACGTAGTTTGCCCAGGACATTTTTCTGCCAAGCCGGAAGGTAAAGGTAGTCATCAGGTGATCACTCACGCCCAGCGGCTTGTGGCAACAAAATCAGGATGTCATTCTGGTAATTAGTGAAAACCAGGTTGATTTGTGATAACTCCTGGCCTGAACCCGTTTTTCCTTCATGTATTGGGTCGGGGTCCTATACCCCAGCCATCTCATGATAACATCCCCCCTGTACTGTGTGGCCAGCGACGGTTAAAACCGTGGGTTTTTACATCGCCGTAGATTTTGTATGTAGTTGCTCCGGCCCCTGTGTCCACCCTTGTCATCCATTTCTCTGACTCCTGTTCACCGGCAGATACAACGGCCATTCTTCCATTTGTAAACCTGACGTAGACTAAACATATTTGCATATCTATGGTGCTAAGGTTTACATAATAATTTTACTTTGCCAGGGCCTGTCTTACTGTTAGGACAACCTCCACTGAAGATACATCCGTTATCCTGCACGTTAAGATAGCCCTTCTTTGCCACATTTTGCGTCTTGTGATCTGTTTCGGACAGCCAGGTCACAGCGATCGTAACTATTATGCCTTTGCTCTCCCCAGCACTGAGAAGCAATTCCGTCAATGTATTCAAAGCCTATCTTGTTCCCGATCTTTTGTTGCAAGTTACTCTTAGGTCCCTCGCAAGTTTTGTTCTAGTGACCTGGTTCCAGCTGTAATTTAATAAGAGTGCCAACCTCATCAAGAGGCTTAAAGTTTTGAGGTCCTGTATTGTTGCCCATGGTCAATGCCTGTGATCCCGGTGATTCTCGGGTCTAAGCTGTCTCTTTTTTTCTTGATTTTGTCGTTCTTAAATGTTGAAAAATGGGCAATAGAGGGACCAAAAGCATGATGCTGCTTGCACTGCAGCAGTTGCTCATGTCTCGGCGGATTACTCAGGTTTGTGACTACTAATTATTTTTGTCTTGGGTTTATCAGCGTTCCTTTGAAATCGAATGGGATAGCACCAGGATGGAGAGTGCGAAGAGGCATTCTTTCTTTGGCATTGGGGAGAGCCAAAGTAGTTAACGCCCCGTACCCAATGTGTATACAGCAGGTATAACTTTTGCATTATAGATTGGCCTTGACTTAGAGGGTTTAAGGCATTAACCCCAGGGTGATGCTCCATAAAGTTGAATTTACTCGCTGATATTGCGGTTTCATCATGGGGCATATTCCACATGAATAGCACTGCATGGGTAGAGAATGTCCGAGGGTTAGATCAGAACAGGATTCTGAAAAGTCCCTCCGTGGAGGGACAGGTATGACTTCATAGCAGTCCGTCGCTTGGTCCGATGTAAAAAGATGGTACATAAGATGAGTATCATCCATGGTGAGTCAAAGATGTTGAGCCTAACCTTTTGGTGATTGGAGTGCTTAGGAAAGTGGTGTGAGAACTCAACCTATTTTGGTGGGGCAATTTGAAAAGTTGATGATGAGTTTCAACCTCTAACGCTGCCGGTGTGTGACGGGGCTCCCGGATTCTCACGGAAGCTGAATACATGTTCCGTGGATCGCTGAGAATGTGCCAGCTGATTAAGGCAGGAAAGGTCGGTGGCTCGGATTAGGGCGCAGGACGCTACGCTAATGACAAAATACTGGTGTTGGGAGAAAGATAGGTTAACATATAGACGGAAACCAGGCGATTACTGACGTCTTGTTCTCCTTATTGGATCAATAGCACCGAGTATTCGGACCATGAAAACTGTCAAAAAACCAATATCAGATCTCCGGAGTAGTTACCAGCTTGTTTGTAGTTAAATAACCTTGCATCACAATGGCAACCTGATCCCAGTAAGACCCTGGTCACCGTACCGCATAAGTTCTTCATCATTAGCCAGCACACCAGTTCAGTGTATCAACGATAAACCCTCCGACATTTGATTTGAGGTCAGTTCACCTCACCTGCATATCCTCTAACATAAACCTTGACCTCTTACCTTGCTTTTTTATTCTTGGCCTAATATTTTATTACCACAACCAACCTTAAGTTAGATGATGCCTCTATTTCCCTACGGTTCTTTAATCACAGTAATCCCAAGCTAGCACCCAAGCCAGACTGCTCTGCTCTCTTATGTTTCAGATCCCGCTCTCAGACTACACGCGTTATTGACAGTTCTGCGCCCATGAGGACAACACCAAACCTACGGGCTCTTTAATTCTGCTGGCCAGATCTGCCGCTCCAGTACTGGTCCGTTCAGCTCAAACCACGGCGCTGATCCCCTTGGATTCTAATACTCAGAGGGAGCTTCATGGCTGGTCAACACGCAGTTACCACTGCCGCCGGAATGCCTTGTGTGTCCCTTCGAGTTCCCCACAGGTTTTGCTGCCTAATTTCAAAAACTGCGATAANAAAAATGATGGCATAAAGGATGTACTTGAAGTCTTTTACTTCGTACACAAATGTTTCCTCCATTGCACATCTCAGTCTAATTTGCCGCCATTCATACTCCTAGTACATCCATAATCTCTCATCTTTCATGTTGTCAGGCAGGTTTAACAGTATTTTTCTGCCTTCCTCCACATTTTATTGCAATTTATTGTTGTTAAATGTGACTCCTTTATTCACCGTGCATGGGGTTTTCCTTGATTTTGGCCAATTTCCATCTGATTACCATATCCCCACTGATCTTCATCTTCTCAGCGTAACTTTTCTGTTCACCGCTTACCGCTCTTCAAGTTCGCACCTCCGGCCATATTTCGATATCCGCCAATGAGCTCCGGTTCATATTCCCATATCGCCCATGACTTCCATTATCCACGTTTCTTCTTCACCATCCATGTATAGATTTGATCTTGTCTTGCATATGCCTCTCGCAAATCGAGAAATATACACTATTGTTTTTACCAATGGCCGTCAGAGTCTTTTAGGTATGGACATGCCCAGAGTTGAGCTCCTGCTTCTTCGTCGGGCGTCCAACCGCCTACTGAAAATCTATAAAGCATTCCAACCCATGTTGTGTGAAGAGCGCGCATTGTTGGTCCGTGTCAACTGTACCTATTGCATTATTGAAAGGAGAAGGCTAGGGATGAAATGAAAGCGCATTGTACTCCCACCCAAAGTTGGGTATGAAGGAGCGTGTGGGATTTTGAAGAATCTTTTTGGGCATCCGCAAAACTTTGCCCGCCGGATGCCAGATGTGCTGTTTGATGTTACCAAAACTGGTCGGTTAAATTCAGACACAATCTCTGGTTTAGCAGTATGCAAGGGAAGCTGTAACGGTGCCTTGCAACAAATAGAGCACACCGATGATTTTGATTCGCTTGCAACGCTTGAACTGCTATTGAACAAGCCGCCATAAAATGGCTTTATTCGATACAAATCAGGAACAGGCGCGGATAGTCACGTGGAGATAAACGTTCAGCATTTGAAATCTCTAATCTCTTCCCCTATCCTTCAATTACTCTGCAGTTGGGGCAGCATTCAGAATGTCTGGCTAAATCTTCTTCACGGCGGCAGACAACTCCCGTAAAGCGAAAGTTCCCGTCAAATGGGTAATCCTCTGAGGTAGATTTAGAATCCATCATACCCTGTTCAGAAGGCTAACATCTATTTTCCCTTACCTCCTTGCCTATCAGGGCTTGAGGCCGTCCAAAATATGATTGTCAAACTTTTGCTCTAATTCATTGCAGTGTCATCAGCTTTTAACTCAGGGAAAAGACAAACAACTAGGAAAGCTTGTAGCTTTTTCAGGAGTATTTCACCGGACAAACCAGGTGGAAAAACCCAGGTGAAAATTAAGGGCTCCGCAGGGACTGACTGGCTAGATTCAGAAAATCGGGGAGGCCCAGCATTCGCAGTCGCATCCAGACCCTTGAAAACCTGAATGGAAAGCATCTCGGAAACCACGGACTAATACTTCTAACTCATAACCATCCCGGCTCTTCTTTCTTCTCCAGATAATAGTGCATCTTTTCTAATAACCTCCAGTCTATCTAATGTCAATCTCGAATTAAGTAAGGATGAAGAACAGATACATTCTAAAAAATGCCCAAATAGCTGAGCAGTAAAAGAGTCTGGTAAAAAGTGAGTCAACCAAAGAATAAAGCCACGAAGACCCAAGTGACGTTGGAAATATTTAACTTCCAAAACTGTTCATGAACATTTTTCAGGCCCTCTGTAGCTCAGACACAAATATCAAGATCAGAATTTTTAGAAAAGCAGGGTCTAAAACTCCGTTTGAAAACCACAAGTTTGGACAACTTGAAATGCTCACCCGATAGACAAAAAGGCTGCGGGTGTGACGACTCCAGTCAATTTTTCCCCGAGCCCCCACTGAATTTCCAAGAAAGATGCTACTTTTAGTCTCCAGTTTGCAGACCGAAGCCAACCTCGGCTTTTCGACTACTCGCTCGACCAGACCATACTCTCGCTGCTTTTGAACTGAGGTAAGCAATATTCCCCGTTGTTGATCAACACACTAAATTACGTCCCACCGGTTTCTTTTCCATCCAAGCGCAGGCTTTACACATTAGGGCTCAGCTAGATCCCAAACAGTATCGTTGTACCCTTCTTACTCTTGGCCGCCACTTCCTACTTCAAAGTCTGCACACCTCTCACCGTGGCTCTAATATGCTATATGGTAGAGCTGCTACTCTTGCATATCCGCGCAGCCCTATACTCACTGAAAACTATGCTGGTGTGTTTCACAAACCAACTGGAATTTTAGTTGAGACACATTTAATAAACAACCTTTTATTAGGTCCGCAATTCAGTGTCAACACTTATACAGATCATCCTCTATATCGACCTGGTGTGAGGAAATATCTGGCGCTCTGCGAACCCTTGATTGGTCCAGCTTCCGTTTATCGTCTGACCCGCAGAGAGCGGCGGACGACCTTTCCGCAAAACTTCTTTTTACCATTAATCGTCTGTCCACTCCGATCGCTCAACATAATCCCAAGAGGCCTAGTAGGGTTTGTCGGCTCCAGACGAAACTTTTGATGGTTCAAAAAACCTTCAACAAAACGAGAGACTTCCCGCTTTTAGTACAAGTCAATCGCTTGCAACAAGAATTTCTTATGGAGTCCGAACTAAGGTTAAAAAGGCAGGAGATTCTAGCTCTTGGGTCGTCCAACCCAGTTCGGAAGACTTCCCACATTTCCAAAGCCCGCTCGCAGCCCAAGTCCTCAACTATTCCGAAATTCATCATAATCGAAAGCTTACGCATCGAGTCCCCTGTAGACATCGCAGAAGCATTCAATGCATATTTCTCTTCTACTCTCATTAATGACAATCGGACACACTCTGTAATCCACCCTATGTTAACTTAATAATAATAATAATAATAATGGGTATATTTCTCGAAATTCGAGAGTCATGCGCAAGGCAAGATCACATTTACACATAGATGGCGCATTGGAAATCGTAAGACAAAATTTAGTCGTGAAGATGCAGTTTCTGTGCTCTAATGAATATAACCTGCAATAAGATGGGCTAATCACGAGTTTTTGGGCTTCGAATCAGAGCTAGATAATCCAATGCCATAACTTTCTGGGGCCGACTATGAGTCGCGCACTGCGAGTCAGTCCATGTTTAAACGCATC
>LUCM01001192.1:0-14536 GCA_008360955.1 Fasciolopsis buskii
GGCATGGTAACGAGCCGAAGGGCAACACAATTCCATTTATCAGAAAAATACTGTGGATTCAAACCGCCGAACCTTTGAGAATGTCAGACGCTCGATCTACGTGATCATTGCTGTTGGTGGTTGTCACGGAAGTTAGCAACCAATTATGTGATTTCCATTCAAACCACTGCAATCAAATATTGTTGTAAAAACAGAATGCACTGACCGGGTCTATACCAAATCCCGTAGTGTTATACTTTCTTTCTGTAGTTACTTTAAACGATGATACACAGGGCTTAGAATTCTCGGGAGAAAGATTCCGAACATGAGAAAACGCCGAAAGGGGAACTGCGCAGCAATGAGAAGATTCGAAAGCCAACATTTTGCCTGCTTGAGCACTGCAAAGACACGCAATAGTTTCGCCGCAGTTAAGCTCATTTATTAGCTCAGGAGAAGTTGTCCGTTATTCATGACGTGTATCTGTATCTGTTTTATTCTTGTTAAAATTCATCCGCAGTGCATATCCAGAACGCCCGAATTAGGATGCAAACTCGGGACAAACCACTGGGTCAAACGTCTTAGTCATTACGCTAATCAGGCAGGTTATCAACGATCCAGTGCATTTCAACACTTGGATTTGTACCATGCCGTTACTGAGTTCCATGCCATACCTTTGGCTTTAAATGACCGACTCCTACAATAGATAAATCCATTACAGGCGGCATAAGTAGGGCGAACGACTTAAACATGGCCTACAGAATCGGACTGCTTGATCAATTTGCGCAGTTGGGCATGACAGTGCACGGAATTATTCAACGAGTGATATTCTCCGGAAAACACGGAATCTCGTCACAGGCATACTAACAGCAGCGCCGACAAGAGAACCGGAGAATTCACCAAGTAAGACAAGCGAAGAAACAAAAGGAATGGAACTATGTCTATTCCACGACTAAATGAGGCAGTGGCAAAAAGTCTGCTAAAGTGACGATGCGGTGCCACTAGCAGTGATAAGATGACAGACACACGCTTCTTCTCCATAGACCACGGTTCATAGTTGGACGTCAGTGTAGGTGACTGTAGCAGTGCGAATCTTATCGGGCACCAAACAATCATTACTGATTTCGTTTTCATGCTCAGCTGGGAGAGATATGAAGACTTGACAATCTCGAGTGCTCTCGATCACTGGGTACTAACAAACAAAAAGATTTGAACAAGTAGGGTAATCGAATGATGAGGAAAAGCTGCGAAACATTGAGGGCAAAATGGCACAAAATAACTGCGACTCGGACCAAGGGATTATTTGAAACAAGGAGTGCACCAAACTAAGCAAATGATGGATTAGCAAATCTAACAGTAGTAAGCAATTCAGAATCAGTTTGATCAGATTGTTACTGATATTTGCCGAAAACCAACGACTTCCAAAGCTTAGCTACTCCGCTCTGAAAACAGTGTTAGGACAATGCATGACGATTGATTAAAAAGGCCTCCGCATGATTTGATCTACTTTATTGGGCGCCTAACGAAAATGACCACTGATTTGGAGAAAACTCAAAACCAAATAAAGCCAGAGTGCTTCACAATCCCTAATGATCATCCTCATCATGCACGAATATCTTAAAGATGTTGGATGTATGCTTAACTCAGATCCCAAGATACATGGCCATAAATAACCAGTTAGAGACCGCAAAAATGAACTATCGTCAAAGTAAGAGATATGGATTTTCTGGAATCATGTAGGCGCATCTTAATAAAAATAACATTTTCCTGCCAATTTATGATGTGTTAGTTAGTTTCTATTATTGCACATCTGTTTTCGGACAGGAAAGTAATGACGAAAAACGAAAATACCAGTCCCCGGCACAAATCAGAACACGGTAAAAATAACGGGAATGAGTTATGTGGCATCAAGATCAAAGTTACAATTGAAAAAGGTAATGATTACGGAGTGATTTCTAACAATCAAATTAAATTCACCCGATTGAAACACATTAAAACCAACAAGCAGAAAAACAAGGAGAAAGATGGAATTCCCGAAAAGCGGTCACATTGTAATTAGTTTGGCAAACTAATCGAATATCACAAGAAACACGGTGTGTACACATTAGCGACAGGGTGTCTCTTAGGGGGGATTGGCGTTTCAGTATTGTTACAATCACGCAAGAGTTCATTGCACTTAATTGGTGGCAAGTTCTACCCCTTTCCAGAAGCAATTTTTTCCTCAATGCGATCCAACGAGACGAATAGGAAATCCAAAGAATGGTAAAACAAATTAAGAAAAAAGGCAAGCTGAAGTCATTCGGACTTGGAGAATGTGATTTGTCGCGTGGCGCGACTGGTAAGAGTCCGCCAAACACACATAAGTAAGGCAATTTGAATTACCACCAACGGAAGCAGTGGAATTCCGACCAGAAAACTGTAGTCCGCAGCCGCATGACCCAGAGCTAAAGTCCAGTAAACCATGACAAATAATGCAAGAAATTCATATTCTTGTGGTGGAAGTTTGAAGACTAACGGCATGTTCACGGTTATGATAAGGTCACTCGACGTCCAAATGACAATCTGAATTGATGCTGATTTGAAAATCGATTTAATCAATTACCAGATGACCAATGTGTCACAATTCCGAACAGATAGTGCGTTTATGCCCGGCACAGGTGCGCGAAGCCACAAACACACAACGGAGGCGGAAAAACACTGGCGATCGACGATGCAGAAGAGCGAATCCGGGAGATCGTTGAGATCAATACACGAAGTGTACTTTACAGACTTTTGGAGAAATCACTCCAACGGAAACAAACATTTCTGTCAAGTTGCGCACGTCAATACGCCGGAGTAAAAAAATAAATAAATAACGCACCCGATATGTGCACTCACACTCAAGCAAAGCGATTAGCGATAGGCAACCCAGTAATTTGTACGTGTGCAGGGCGCAGACACCGATGAGCTCTACGAATAAAGTGGTTTAGAGCCGATTTGTCTTGGAGGAAAAAACCGTTACCCTAGCCGTAGGACAGACCGTTGTCCCATACTCACCAACTGGCCGTGTCCTGACTAAGCGTAATCATGATAGGTTGGCCTGACGGACCAGCGGAGCGAATGCCTGACACAAATACAGATGTGCGTACGTGTCAGGACGAGTTGATTTGTAAGCCAACCAATCGAAAACAAGGGATGACAGACAAACTGCATATACACTGTGCGAAAGACACAAAGCAAGGTTAGGATTGACGAAGGCTAGCAACGCGTATAGCACACTGCTGTCGTGTCAGACGAGCGATGGGTTTGCTGCAACAAATAGTTCGCTGATAGCATTGTAACGCGCAAACCAAACAAATCGATTAGAACCACGATCTCAATCAGATTGTAAATTAAAATGATCGTACTTTGGTGAAATGATCTCAACCGTCGTTGAGACATTAGAAGTTGAAGCAGAATAATCGAAATCATGGTTTCACTGGTGCTGGGAAAAGAAGGTCCTTAGTGCCAGTATTGCCGGACACATGTTTAAGGTTATCTGTCTATTTTCAATACTTCTATATTGGGGCGTATGGATATTCCGATTTTACGTATTCCAGGAGCCTGTACAATGCCTATTCCTTTAAACACACCGTTTCCGAACTGTGAAGACGTTCTAACTGTTAAGGGTTTTGATTGTCTTTCACCCAAAAGCACAAGCGTCTTTGTCGCTAGCTGCACACCATCAGCCCTGCACACGTAGCGCAAGCCGTCGAAAGCTCGGCAGACGGCGCCGGTATGGTATCTAGACTAGATCGATCAGCTCGTGACTCTGAGAACAGACTAAACCACACGATAAGAATCCCGATATTCTCTTGTGTGCTTTTGGATGAGGGGCCATCTAAACCAGTAATAATAAAGATAGTTGCCGTTCAAAATGAAATTCCAAAACCAAGAATACTATGCACTGCACTGCACCGTTGAAATACCGAAGGTAGACGAAAACGTTTGACGAGACGAATTCAGTGTGTGAACACAACGAAGATCATATGTTATCGCGGAAGTGGAAGATGAAAAAACCTTCAGAAGGGAGAAGTCGGATTACTACAAGAACTAAGGACTCACACTAACAAGAAAACGCAAGAGAATCGTCATATGAGATTTCTTCCATAGCCACCTAAGTTCCCGGATTTGTACTTAATTGAAAATACATGTCATGCTAAAAGGAAACAGCACAAGGTTTTGGCTTTTAAAAGCTTATTACGGAAAATCTTGTAGCATTCAACTGATTGATAGGCTCGACAGTCGAGTTAGTTGCGTCGCTAGCGGCAGAAATGTGAGTAATTACAATTTGTTGTATATATATATATATATATATATATATAAATTTCCGGCCTGGAAATTCCGTGCACATTCTGATTCTGCGTTATGAGACGTAAGGTGGATGTTCTGTACATGCTTGACGAACTTCTGTATGGAATTGGTCTGGTGTTTCGTAGACAACCGAGTGAAGTCATCGCGAACAATAATCTTATGCAACACTACCCCTGGGACAACAGCACCAGTGGTATCTGAAACTGGATTTGAGATACGAAGAATTAAATGATGCGATTTTTCACTGATTCTTGCGGACGCATAAGAAGCAGTGGAACTTCAACAACGGAATTTGATTTTTAACTTAACGGCCACCGTAAGCATGTGTGACTTTAAAGCCATAACTGCTAAAAGCAGCGGCGCTTACGAAAACCGTGTTAGGTCTTTACTGAGCGCGCTTTTACACACAAGATTCACCGTATACAAGTCACATGATCTTCGTCGTTCCCAGGTCCGCCAACATAAACTTAAAGTTTGATTTAGGTATATTTGACCTCGGTTAAGGGTTCGCTTCCAACTGTGTCGTGTATCCTGTAAATCGCCAAAATGGTTTTTGTTGTGTAGGTATTGATGCTGACTAACACGCTTACTAGAATTCGGCTGATGCAGGCTCTTCCGTTTCTGTCCTTTTCATGTCGGTCGCGCAACCCGTTTGAAGATCGCTGTCCCGATTCAAGCTATATGACAAATGGTTAACAAACGTGGATCACAAGCAGACGCACTAACTGAAAGTAATAATCAGTATGCTCCTGTGTTCGTATGGGGCCGATGAGTTAAACAGTAAGGTTACACAAACCTCAACCCCATTCGCAACGATATGAACAGGTCGAGCAATGACCTTCGATTTCACTGCGTAATACCGCCAGGTCGTCGTTAGTAAGAAGTGATATCATAGCTCGTATGATTAGAAAAAATGGAAATGTTGACATTTGCGAGTACTGAACAAAGACCGATTTGTCCAAACAGCACACATTATTGGTATGATCTTGCCACGACAGTGAGACAACCTACAGTTTCAGTCTTTCTCACCGTACGTTTTGCTATGCTTTAACTGTTCCCCTAGAATACGGCGATTTTGTTAAAAAAACAAAGACCAATCATATGGAAGTCTGGACGGGTAAGGATAAATCGAATTGGTGAAGAGTATGTGCAAACTGAATCGCATACGTGAATGAAGAATGCTTTCATAGTTGTTCATTATATACGTTCATGAGACAATTGATAAAATCATTTCACAAGGTTCAGATAGCCCCAACTACAAGAAATAAGGTCTTGTGGCGGCGGCTTGGCTCTCAAGCAACTCAACGCAGCACGATCATTTTGATTCTTTTCCAATCCCGATCTCAACAGCCGCGACACAGCGTCATGAGAAGTCGAAATTTGAAACACACTACTTACTACCCTCCAGTAGGCAGTTGATCCTAACAATCAGTGGTCGTTGGTGAATGTGCACAGAATGTCATGGACATCCGACGGCACCAGAATACAATGCACGAAATCCGGGAAAATAACGACGCGTAATTTATCAGCATATTTTCCAATATTGTTTTTCTGAGAAAATTCAAGTTCCGCTTGTCACACCACACTATTCAGTTCAAGATTCGTGGGCTATACGACCACGAGCACAGGAATACGTCACAACAGTCCATTTGGGCGGTACAGTTTTCCTTTTTCGGTCCCATATACCAGAATACGAAGCCCGTTAAGTTATTATGGGGTGTTGAATTTACAATATAACTGACGGACATCAAAGCTAATCGAAACGTATGAAACAGGGAGACCGAAATGCTCACATCTGGGTTTTCAAAATAATGAATCGTAGAGAACATAATGAAAGAAGCACGGGATTTGAAGGAGTTGCTAAGCCGAGGTGATAACCGTACTTCGGATACATTGATCGAATGGTAATTTTGGAACAAGCTTCGTATCTATTTCATGGATCGAAGTGAAGAAAATGAATATCTAGAAGAATGATCAGAGCAGTAATGTGACTACATTAGGATGAAAAATTAGGAGTGCAAAAGCTAATTTGATGTTGCTTCCTGGGGTGACACGAAGCACCAATAGCAAAACGAATAAAAGTAAGGAAAAAGCCCATGCAGCCACTAATAGTAAAAAAATTTAAAGCGTCCTCTGCAGTCTGCAAAGGGAACAACAATGCAGCGAATTGTCAGACCAAGATAGGTAACACGCCAAATAAAGAAAAATAAATCTTCGACTTGTTTCATTATACCTACGAGGTCAAAAGGTTATATATATATATATACATATATATATATATATATATATATATATACTCATCATTTTCACAAGCAGCCAGAAGCAAACTGACTGGAGCACTGAGCGGCCAGTAAGTCAAACAGGAAACAATGACGACTACGAATTTCTTGCGGGAATGAAAAAATACAATAGCCTTAAAAAACCATAAAGGATAATAGTGAATCTGTGCTTCAGATCGCAAAGTTGGACAGAGCTGACACGAAAGAACATGACGAGGATACTATCCAGCAAACCAGGAAGAATAAATATAACAATGAGCGTACAGGTTTGCAATACTATGCATGTCTAAAGCCCGGCCACATTGTTTTGTCTTACTTTTATGCATGTGGTGCTAGTGTTACATGGGGTCACAAAATTACCTGTTGCGGTGGAAATCCGATGATTTACGGACATGAATTTCTACGGAAACGGTGTACCAGAATCCATGATACCACTACTCATCGAAGTGGCTATCGTAATGGCGTAACGACGCTGTTCGAAGCCTGTTACTGCCTAAACTTTGTTTCCACTTTAACCATTGAACAGTGTTATTTGGTTCATGGAGTTTTAGATATACGACATTTCAACTCATATCCCTTCCCTTACATTTCTGTGGCTCAACAGTGAGCAGTGACAGAATAGTCCAGTAAGCAGTGCAAGCACGGGACAGAATACATGGGAGTTCATTTTTTGATTAAGAGTATGCACATAAATCATGCAGTTACTATCAACTGAGACCGCCTAACAGGTATTCACTTTAACTGTTCAGAAATTTCTTTCCTGTTTCTATCTAACTCCGAGGTGTATAAATAAGATTCATGGTAATTCTTGGATTATTTCACCGAGATGGTTCGAACGACAGTCAACATCTCCGGGAATAAACCAGGTGAAAAATGACAGCAGATCTTTTGTTTCTAAGTCACAAACCTTGCGGTTTAAAATGAAACATCAAGTGGACACTAAAGAATCCCAAATAAACCAACTTAGCAGGTACTATTATTCCCGTCCTGGTTTTGAAATGCACTACCACAGCATCAAGGGCAACAAAATCTGCTAAATGTAAAACAGATCGGAATTCGGGAAGACTACAAAAATTAGTCCGTGAGAAGAGCAAAGCCAAGTAAGAGCAGTTTTACCAATCACCAAATAAACCGAAAGGTTGATCATGAATCCGTTCGGCAAGTCTGACTATTCTGTTCTCGCGTGTTACTCAAGAAAACGGAATGAGCTATGGAAAAAGAAGCTGATAAGAAAAGAAATATATCACTATGTTTCAGAACTGAGTACGACTTAGGCGAGCTCTAGAAAATGAAAATGCAATAGACAAACAGTCATGAGTTCTGTCCCAATAGGGGTCCACTACCCTGAAGAATGGAATGCTCCCAACAAATCCGAAAATGGATGCAGAACTCAGCATGTTACCGTAAAATTTGATCATCATGGTGAATCCCCTACAGAGAACATGATCGATCAAATAGGGAACCGTTTGGTGAAAAATAGTTTGTTCCAATTTATTGGTCATAGTAGAGTTCGTGGACATACTCTCCTAAGTGTTTGGTATGATAATAAAAACGTGTGAAACTTTTGGAATGATTTTCAGTTGGAGTGATACATGAACATTTTGAGATGCCTCTATTCGGGAAGGCAGGTACAATAGATTTGGTGAGTTTTATGAATGAATTTAATAAATACGGATTTGATGTGTACGATTCTTGAATGGAACAAAATAATCAAATCCACAAAGATCAGAGCGAAATAAGCCGAATGTCCTATAACCTCGAGCCATAAGCAGAAGCAATTTTGAGCAATGTTATCGAAAATGACAATGATAATAGTCCCAACGTATGGCAATATCGATAGCTTACTTTGACTGTCAAGACTGCTTGAGTATTGGTAGTTGATGGGACGTGACGTCTGGGTGAACGCGGACTGAATACCTTAGAGTGAGGTGGTTGGGGAAAATATGGTGGTGTATTGGGACGAGGTGAGGCGAGCGATCCAACAGTCCCTACGGTCGACGAAAATGCCACTGGTACGTCAACGTTGGGCCCGGGTGATTCACAGGAAGTGGTGCCATAAAAAAAGCTGTATACGGACGAAGGCATTGGTCCCACAACAACCCCACTGGGGACGGCCAGCATTTTTTGTAGCGGTTCATTTGCTTTCAGTTGGAGCAAATTTTCATGCAGAACTTTCTGAGTGGCAGGATCTGTTAGCCACCGCAAAAACAGCTCATCCAGCTTTAGCTTTAAAGCGGGGTTGATCGCCATTTCCAATACCTAAAAAGAGAATGAATCAGCGTTTGACGCATGATGAGAAATGGATTTCAAGAAGTCTGGTGTATAGCTGAATCGGCTAAAACATTAATTACATTAATTCAATTTTCGCACGAAAATAAAACGCCCGGTATTATAAATTGCCAGTTAGCTAAATATATGACAGGTTGAAAGTCAGAATTAACTATAATGAAGAAATGATTACTTAGTAGGAATTGCCTATCGGAATACGCATAAATCCATAGACCAGAAAACCTACAAAAATGAAATAATCAGACTATTATGTGCGGACGACGTTACTTTAATTGGCAATGAGATTCCTGTAAACTACTTTGGCAGTCTTGTGGTCAAGCAAAAATGAGAATCGTAAATTTTTCTTCAGGAGCGCTTTCGACAGAATTTCGTGGGGGAAACGACTGGGAGCATTTTGTCAAATAAACATTGCATTTTGGTTAGGCAGAATTCATCAACAGTACGATCTGTTGGCACTGGCCTGTTCACATTTATTTTTAGACACGATTCACTAACTAAAATCAATTCCCAGTGGGGCGACATTATTGGCTAGATGACTTTCTCTAGGGTACTTCTCATGGCGCTTCAAAAACTAGAATTCGGTTTGGCATGAATGCAGATACCCTGTAAGCCACAGCATCACTGTGACAGATTATGGTTGAGAGCACCACTCGTGCCAATGAACTTCGACTTGGAGGTAAGATACGATTTCCTAATTGTAAAAGACAGTGACTACCGCATCCAAGTTCTGACTACAGGCCGTTTCTGGTGAACACAAGCCTCTGCCCCAAAAAGAGGATTCGAGTTTTCTGGCGCCCTCCTTCGCTTTCACAGCTTTGCACTCAGATTGATCAATTTGTTATCAGTCACGGGGAGTGCCGTAATCGAGGATCATTGATCATTCTGATCCATTCTTGTGGACTCAGATTATGCACCGTTTTGAGCCAGCATTTTTCTGCGCCTAGTCTTTGGTCATACTGTCACAAAAACCACGCACCCTACACAATTGATCCTGGTTGGCAATCGCCGACTTCAATTCCAGTCCAAGCTTTCAGTTCGGTTATCATCACAACAAAATGACCAGAGTCCGAGCGATCACTGGGAACGGATCAAAGAAGCCCTGTATTCAGTGGCAACTGTCGCAAAGAACTTCGGGTCCTCGAGTCTCAGAAACGATGAAAACTCGAGATCAGTAACTCCAACGGATGCTCACGGATCGTCCATCGGCTAGATTGGCATTCATCAATTCGAGAAACCTCTGGTGTTGGTGGGACATAAGGCAATCGACCATGAATTGAGTTCGTTGTCAGGTTAGGACTGCTATGCGGCTCCGAAACATGGCCACTGAGAGATGTGCGAAGACTGTCGGAGGTTTTGCAAGTTGTCTTGGTAGTGCTCGTGAAATATGGTGGATTATCTTCGTAACTTGGAGGTCAAGCGCGAGGTACTGGGCTCTAGGGTTCAATCTTTCGAACAGATTAAGACGATCGGGATATGTTTTGCGCGGGTAAACAGAAAGCCTACCTCGCATTACGCTGTCCTGTGGAACGGGTAATTGTTACAAGCCACGTCGAGGTGGTCAATCGATGATACAACGAGAAGGTATGAAATCAGCGGGCTGGCGCGCGTAGGTCCAGCTAGACTATCGGGCTAGGGTCCACGAGACCCCCCCTCAAGCGGTGGCTGGAGACAACTAGTGATTTACCTGTGCCGCTCTCATAGCCGGAATCTTCCCCCTAAGTAGACCAAATTATTACCTTGAAGTTGAACTACCACTGTTTTGAATTATCTGTCTTTTGAGTAGATGGTGTTGTGAGGTAGCAACCAAAGCCAGAGCACGTTGGTGTAGTGTCAACAGCTGAAAAAGCTAGCGCAACTCGACCAAACAGAGTATGGTGGTAACGCGGCGATGTATAGGAATTTGTTTGAGGAAGATGTCACTTGTTTCAATAAATTGCTCAGGTGAGCATCACAGATCAACTGCTACGGATAAAAATGACTGGGTAACAAAAAAACAAAATATACCAAAAACCTCATCAGACAACAAATCTGGAGTAAAGAACGGATGGGGCAAGAAAAAAGGAAATACAAAACAGCTAGGGTGACGAGTGGCAGTCAGGCTATGAATTGGCATAAAGGTATGAAGAAGTTAGCTTCGGCTCTGGCCTTGGTTAGTTCTTCCTGTCTTCGTCGTTGGGGCCCAAGAGTTGAGGATTGTGGTTGGTTAGAGATACTGAAAGATATGGCTCAGAGTCAAAGTCAAGGGGGCGAATTCTGTGGCCTGTTTGTAGAACTCATCTCATTTAAAAATAATCCGGAAACAACGAAAAGAACCAAAAAATGTATATGATGAAGACGCAAAAAGATAGTTATTTTATTATTTTTTCCGCTTGTTTGTCCAACTCCAGTGAAATTCCATTTATATGTTGTGAGGTTGACAACATGCTTGTTTTCAAGCCGGTGTATTATGTACATCGTAAGTGGCATATCTGGATGAGTGAACCAAATTCCTCCGGAAGCACATAACCGGTAAATATATATACATAAATATGTAGATGGAAAACAGTAACACTACTGGCCTAAAACGGGTTAATGGAAAGTTTATTTATTTTCACCTCAATGGTCGAACAGACCACCCATTTTTGGTGAACGATATGATTGATGATTGAACGACAGACAGAAAGGATGCCTAAAAATTTATGCATAGCCTCAGCGTTCCAAAACTAGTTCGTGATTCAATGGATGTGCCAATTCGTTATTGGTCTCACTATTTGTCACAAGATCGATCCTTGTGTTTGCACTATTGTTTAGACACAGAGAGAGAGAGAGAGACCAGTTCCAAGAGGTTCGATTTGTGGAACTCGCATGCACACGATCAATCATCATTTGTGAAGCAA
Organism: Fasciolopsis buskii; assembly: GCA_008360955.1. Taxonomy (NCBI): domain Eukaryota; kingdom Metazoa; phylum Platyhelminthes; class Trematoda; order Plagiorchiida; family Fasciolidae; genus Fasciolopsis; species Fasciolopsis buskii. Next base: position 11,753 of record LUCM01001192.1, read on the forward strand.
ATAGAAAGGGTAAAAATAAAATCCATATTTCAGCGGAAAGGATAGAACGCATTTTATTAGATGCTTTTCACGTTTGATAGCAACGCGAAGCATACTCGGTTGCAGCAGTTTCCGAAATCAAAGAAAAAAAATGAAAGACAAGCTTCATGAAGTATAAGAACATAGAGAATCTGGGGATCTCAGTCGATATCTTCCTACTATCATCTTCCATGCATCGTCAGCAAACTAGCTACCTCCTCGAAAACTGGACACTGGAAAACATCATTTGAGAACAGGGGATTTTCTTCACTATCTACCGCCGGATATGAAGTATAATTATATATATATATACATATATATATATATAGAAGCAGCAAGTAGTATCTGGATGCGTGAACAAAATTTGCCCGGGAGCACACGACCGGGTTCGCGGTTATTCAGGCTCGTCAGGTATGAGTGCCCGGTGCTCTCTTGTCCAAACATCCACATACTTGTACACTCCGAATTGATATTTCTCACCGGGCGAGTTTTGTTCACACATCCAGATATTACTTGCTGCTCCTATATATACATATGTATATTCTGGGGCATTCTGCCTTCGTTCCTAACGTTGGCTTAGCCCAACTGACGAAGAATTATCGACGAATCACAGTTGTGGTACTTCTGTGGATATACATATATAGCCTAGCAGAACAGGACCTCCAGCGAGACGATTAAAAATCGCTGCCAAATAGCCCATCTTTCAACTCACTGCCGACTACAGTGGTTTGGGTACATCCTCCCTAACCAGACCAAGTCTCAGTCAGTTTTTCCTGGAACCATCTTCATGCGCAGACTGGCGTGCTGACGAGGACAACTGGAAAATCTGGCTGGGTGAAGTTTTCGAAAACAAGACTTGCGTAACTCGCCAGTAGAAACTGAACTGAGTCGATAGTTGCAAAGAACTAACCACTATCCGCTAAGAGATAGGCAGCTGCAACCAGAGACATTCATGAAGCCGGCTTATTGTCCCCCAGGGATCTGCCGCAGTAAAGTAAGCATCGTGTTATTACTTTCTGTAGAATCAGAATGATTAAAAACGGGTGCGCCCATATTTTGTGAGTTGGCACTTACCACATTCATTTCTGTTCCTTCTCCTATCTGCATTGAATATTCGTTCGTTTAACTATAACGTGTAACTCAGTGAGAGGAGCAGAGGTGAATTGGGCTTGTTTATTAACTAAGACTGAACAATGATGGTTCACCCTCTTGGATTAATCGCATTGTTGACACGCAGCTCCGCTTTTATCCGGTTCAATACCACGCACGAAGTTATTGGGAACATATATGGTTTTCTCATTCATTCACGGTTTGGGTTGTCAATTCGTAAACATCAAATATCAATTCCACAAATCAGATGAACAACTCATTTCCCTCATTGCCAATCAACGTTTGAATCAGCACATTGACTAAGTATGCCACTTTCTTCAATCTTGGCACATCATTGCTTCATTTTTGACGTAAACAAAATCCTCCGACATCAGACCTCAAATTTTCTAACCACGCATTTCATTTCTATTACTTCTCTAAAACTGGTGTCTACGCCTATATTCACCAATCTACCATCTCATCACAACCTTCACATCTTAATTTTTCTAATCGACACTTACAACTGATGTGGTTGAAAATTTGGTCCCCTTCTTTATTACTTCATTATTTTCGTACTGTTTTTCGCTTGTTCAAAAGCAATGACCTTGTGATTTCGGAACGATTATCTTCAAAAATTAGGAAATAGACTTGAGCAAACCCCATCTATCAGATTACCAGTGTCGGCTGTTTCAATGTTCACAAGAATTGGCTATAGTACTCATCAGACTCCGAGACCTGAAGCCGATGTTTTCGTTGCAATCAACAGCCCTTATTGGATGGATCATCTTCCCAAACGCATCCTCGGTCGTCTTCGCGATCGAACACAGCCCTGATCTTATTCTAATATCTAGTCTTTCTTTACGCTCTAATACCATTGACTTGTCTTCTCTGGGTTCAAGGGACAAGTGACCAATTTCATTTTACACTCCAACTACTCGTAACATTCTAATACCCAACTCTAGAAGCACCGTCCAGCACTACGACTACACTCACTGGGGAGGTGTACGTGAAATTCTGACATGTCATCACTGGAACAACTGCTGCATTGTATCCGATGTTTCTGCCTCTGTTCCTAATTTCATTGACACCATTCTTCAACATATGCAAATTTGCATTCTACATTTTTCCAAAATCGACAAACCACGATCCCCGAAGTGGTTTGCGAATGTCCTGACCGTTTGAAAAACTCTGCGTGCCGTCGGTGGTGCCCCTCATTCAACTAAACACCCCAGTGTCGCTTTGTAAAACCTAAAAGCAAATGCCTGCTCACCATACAGTGGGCTACAGATCGCCTCGTACGTTACAGAGCTGAACGATTAGACCCATCCGCCACCGGTAACCGATCATCCTGATCGTCCAACAAGGCGATTTCTCTTAGTTTATGCATCGACATCATCGCTCGGCGTTAAAAAGCAAGGCAAGCCTCAATGACCGCTGCCTTTCCCCAGAGTTACACGTTTCTATCAAAACAGTGAATATCAAAGGCGAACAGGGAGTGGACCTACACAGGCGGGAAAAGATGAGATGCTGCTGTAGCCAACACATGGAATACGGCCCAACCATACAAACATACATTGCAATTATTCTGATTCGAAAGAAAATGACAACTCGATCGCCACGGTTCACGGTTCAATGCCATATCCTTCAGTGTCTCCAGCCAGCAAGTTGACGGGTTTA
>LUCM01001193.1:0-17468 GCA_008360955.1 Fasciolopsis buskii
GCTGAATAGATGTCTGCCTCATCTAAGGCCAGATGTTCTCACCCAAGATCCACCGGCGATTTTGATCTTGGATGGAAATTTGCTGTCGTTCCTATTGTGCTTACATTTGACTTGCTGAGAATCATGATGCGACGACGTTTCGGCTTATTTTTAATTCGCTGGTGGCACTGTTTTTAGCTGAATTTGCGGCAGTCGTACTATTCGTATTACGCTCAGACGAGTCGTGGAAGATTTCCTCCCGGGTCCTTATCTTGAGTTAGTACCCTCAGTCCCACTGTTACCTTTCCGTGTGTTTTGTTCTCATGTACCTCCTCAAAGACTACAACCAAAATCTGTTTAAATAAGGTGTAATAGACTACATAGTCGAAGTTGTTTTGATGTTTATCGATGTGACAACTGAAAAAGCAAATTTTTTTATGACATTTTTCACTCATGATTGTGATGGAGAAAACATGCTCCACTAGAACTCATTACACCTTTGGCGAGGGGACCAGGAACCGTGATGATTTTTAAAAGACACTGCTGAGGAATGAAAATATTCGGATAGTAAAAAGAAAAATTAATTGTCCTTGTACTGGTTGTGGTAATATTAGCTGTTGATACAGGATATTTGAAAGACCAAAGCAAGTGGTAAGCAATAGACGAACATGTTTATGCTTTGTTCTCTGTATTGCTTTCTTATTCGACCATAATCTCGTAATTTTGTGATCTGTACACAGAAGAATAATATAGTGATAGCCGAAGTGTTTATCTTCTTTCTACTCTAAGTGATTTTTGCCTTGCACGAATAATAGTTATCTTGCAGGATTCTTGAACATCGTCGCAAGAACACTATCTTAATTTCCTCACACCACAAATCACAGCTCCGTGAAGCAAGTGGACCTACTTTCCTTAATATTGTTGGTCTTTTTCTTGCATATCCTACCTATTTGTTTTCTCGCACAGCTTTGCTGGGTTTGTGTCCCCGAATTGGTCAACTAATGGAGCTACTCAAAGTTAGGTGTTCTTGTTGTTAGTACATGAATTTCGTTGATATTAACGGTTAACGTTTTCTCTTCTGTAAAGGTCAGTTACCATCGCTGTAGCTACCGCGGATTGCGGTCTCCTGGTTTCGTTCTAGGCGGTTAACGGATTCCATTTGATTTGCTTGTCGAGCATAATTCGCCAATGGAAAACGGTATTCCTGAAGGATATCATGTTCAGAATATCCACGATACTCTTTATGTTGTTCCGAAGCGTTATTCCGGTTTCCAACCTATAGGATACGGTGCTCAGGGGACGGTTGTGTAAGTGTTTAAACAGGTCATTTTACCGTTTAACCCGTTTTACAGTTTCTCCTTGTTAGAAGCGCATCTTGTTGATTCGTTAAAACTAGTGCTGGATTGTTTTTACACCCACTGATACTTTTTTGTTGCATGTGTCTGTTTATAACAGGTAAAACTGGTAATTAGTTTTGGGAATGTAGGTAAACCTTGATTCCAAACCAACCATGGGCGGCTTACGAAGCGTACATTTGTATGCTCACCGGCACCTGTGGCGAAGGGGCGCACTGGGCACCCGGGATGTCTGGCTTCATCCGAAGGGCGTATGAACTGTTCAGCTAGTCATCGGCTCCCAGTGGGCTACGGGCTTCTAGCTCCGTTCTGTTGCCTTGCGGGTTGAGCTGTGAAAAACTAATAGCTCCGTTTCATGGACCCCCAAGAAAACCGCCTGCTTCGGTCTGGGCAACGTAGCAGCAGTACGCCCCATAAGATCTTGTGCTCACTCACCGCCACACTCGGGACCTATCACACCTCTCTCTTCCCCTCCCCGATCGTATTGTCTGGCAGCTACGCCACTCCGGTCTCGGCACCGGTTGTAACCGGATTCTCGACAGAACCGTCCCCTCTACGACCTCTGCAATAAATAGCATCATTGAACACAGTTTCCTCCAGCCCCGTATGCGATTCAAACTGGATAGCTTTGACATACGTATGCTTATGCAAACCGGACAACAAACTAGCTTAGCTCGCACATCAGAATTACTCTCCGTCGACATCTGCTGCCTCTCAGATAAGAATAAAAGCCTCAAGTCTCACGATCAGGCTGACGTCCCCATTTAACCTGAATGCCAGGTTCCACTTAGGACTATCAGGGAGGTCAAATACCACTGTACACAGTCAAGCTGGTGTTGGAATTGTTTTAAGCCACAGAACTGAGGCGGCCCTGTCAGATTAGATTTTTTTAATAGCTTACTTTGCGCAGTGCGCCTCCGAGGCTCCTGCAGCGCGACTGGACATCGACACCGTAGACGTTTACTCCCCGACGCATTGCAATCGGGTGCAGTCAAAGACGAGTTCTATTAGCAGGTTTAGGTGCTCGTGAGGACAGTTTAGCATACAAACATCGTGGTCCTCACCAGGGACCTTTATGCATGCATCGGTCGCCTGATGGAGAGCGAACGTCACCTAGACAGCAAGTTTGACCTCGACTCTTGTTGTTCGAGCAATGGGGATAGACTTCTGACACTGTGTGCAGACCACCGGCTTTTTCTAGCAAGCGCAAACTTTCGCCACTCCAAATTACCATGTTGCTTCCCCCCGCCCCCGCATTGAAATGGTCTCAAGTCGACTACTTATCAGTTACCTTTGGCGCGACACCGTACTAGGTTGTTGATCTTACTAGCTCCTATAAACGGCGACTGATCTAGCGTTCTTGGTGTCGCAGATTTTAATTCTACAAGAACGTATACGTTCTGAGATATTTTGTAATTGATCTCATTTATATATTTTGTGCAAGCGAACATTTTTATAGGACCACAAAAAGATTCATAAAACCGCGCTCTGTGATTGGCTGTCGCCCCATCAACCAAGGCCACTCCACAAAATTATTTAAATAATGGAGCTCACTTGACTTCTTGTATTAGCAGGTTACCAGCAAACGCTTGGCCGTGTCTTATGTTGGTCTTCTCTCCCTCGCTAGCGGGTTGGGCTGGCCGTTCGAATTCCGCTCCCTGTTTCTGTGACTTCCCACTCAGAGGGGCATCTGGTCCGTTCCATTCCGTTGTGCAACTACGGGACTTAAAGGCTCAAACCCTAATCATTCTGCCTCCAGCCTCGATTTGTGCTAGACCGCTGGTTTTGCGCTATTGTGGTTTCCATTGAGGCGCACCAACGACCAGTCCAGTTTGTGTCCCCGAGCCACGGCGCCTGATCGCGTCGGTGTTGTGATATTGTGTGACGTCTAGTGTTGACGTCTCGTGCTTCAGTGTTGTGTGCTGGTCAGCCTATAAGGAAATGCAACACTGGTCAACCTACCTTGACTCCGATCATGGGTTAGTCTTCGCTACTAGATACTTGCGATTTGAGAGCACTAAGCGCTTCAACCATCCTCGTCTAAATGCCAGCAATGTGAGCGACCCCCTTAGTGCTAGAAGCCTATCAGACCATGCTGGGCTAAACACTGGAATCTACCACTCCAGCTGATATTAACGGATTCTGGAAACACCTGCAAGAAGCTGGCATGGCCAGTTGTTACGGCCCACTACTTACACAGGAGTTGGGTTTCTTCGAGCCCTTTGCCACTACTTGATAATCATCGATAAATTCCCGCTTACTCAAGACATCAAAGTACGCCGTTTTAGTCGTATCTGAAGAGCAGTCTGCGTCCCGATCGTGAGATGGTGATCAAGACGTGCCACTAAGATAGACGCAGTGTCCACCTCGGTAAACTCCAGAAAACTCTCTCACCTCACTGGACCGCGAAAATTAGGTGTCGGAAAAACAACTCACGAAGCTGATGCAACACCAGCAACCAACTTGTCTCATTGACTGGACCGCTGAGAAGAGTACGTCAGTGTAGTTTCACTGGTCATCCGCTGCTTCTACTTCATCCATCATTTCTACTCCCCTTCTGTGGCCAGTGTCAGACGGTCTACCGGTAGAAACAGAAATCTGAACTCAAACGACACCAAACGCACGGACTAGATGGTATTCCTCCTGCTCTTAAGAATGGGAAGTTGATTTTGTTGAGTTCACAGATGTCTCTATCCTCCGAACTTTGAACAGAAGATAAAGTCTCCGAATCTCAGAATGAATCCTACTTTTAAAAAAGGGTTGCAGCATAAAATGTTTCAACCACCGAGGAACCGATTTGATCTCCATCACTTCGAAATTTCTATCGTCAGTTGCCCTCCGTAGACTTTCTCCTTTTCGCGAACTGCAGTGTAGTGAGGAACAAGCTGGGTTCCGCCCTGGCTTTGGTTGCACGGATCAGATCTCAGTTCTCCGCCTAACGCTTGAACGTCGTCGCGTTTACCAGCGGCGAACCATCGTCATGTTGGATATCAGAGCCGCCCTTGATTCCGTCGACAGATCGATGCTATGGACCTGAGTGCCGAGGAACGGAGGCCCGAGAAGTGCGTTTCCATTCTGAAGGCTCTCTACCAGCAGACCCCGGGTGGTGTAAGGGTGTATGGGCATCTTTCCCGTCTTTTGTTGTCTCCAGCGGTGTCCTATCTCCCCGTTCCTCCTTAATTTCGCTATGGACGATCTGCTCCGCAGGGTCTTCGATGGTGTTGCTACCTGTTGTGTTGAGGTTTTACCGGGTCTCAGAGTTGTTGATTTCGATTATGCTGACTACGTCGCTTTGTTGGTAGACGACCCTCAAGTTTTCCAAGCTGATTTAAACAATTTGGCCGGAGAAGTCACCCTGTATGGTACGCACTTTGCTCTTTTTCAATGCAAAGCGGTTTTCCAGTTTGTATCTCTGCTGGCAGGAATGTCGGGGACAAGATCTCACTACGCATCTCTCAGATTCCTCTAGTCTTTTCCAATTTCAGACACCTAAGGCACCGTCGCGACACCAGGCTTTCTTTAAAAGGTAAGGTATACAATATCGCGATTCGTTCAGCTTTGTTCTACCGTTGTGAAACCTGTCCGGTTCGAGAAGACTTAAGCCGACAGACCGTGTTCGATTACCGGTTTCTGAGGTCACTCGCACAGTTATAGTGGCGATGACACGTCAGTATTGACGAAGTATGGAGAAGAATATTCTGATTTGATTGTGCATCACCCAAGGGAATTGTTTCTCTACGTCGACTGTGATGGCTAGATCAAATCTTGTGAATGCTCACCCATCGTCTGCTTCATGGCATTTTATTTGTACTCACTGGACAGGGTTGGAAACGAGTGTGGTGGACAACCGACGATTTGCAGAAACGTTTACCTCCATTTTGGCTTCAGCAGGACCTTGTCGTATACCGGGTTGAAACAAGCGGTACCGAAAATCGCTGATTAGAGATCCCGACGGATTTGGCTGAAAATCATAATCAATGGTATCAATGATGTTTGGAATGCTGTGGTGCCCTCTCCTCTTTCCCCTTCCATGTACAACAAAAACAAGAGACAAAAAATGAGATGTCGTATGTGGTAAATCTCCAGAAAAAGTTATAAGTTTCTAACTTTCCCTTGCTTTGCCCACTTATTATTGCTGTCGTTGTTACTATCATGATTACTGTCACCACCGTTATTCCATGGTCCTTTGGCCCCGCTGTCTATACCGAATTAACGATAAATGCGGAGTTTACAGAAGCGTAAAATAAAAAGTGTTTCTCAGTTAATCCTGAAATATGTAGGCTCGCTTGGGACACGAGTACTTGCTATCTCGGCAAGTCGCAGTCCTAGTTATTTTTCTGTTTCCACTCACCGTTCCAGATCCGCCGAAGATTCAGAACTGAAGAGACGAGTAGCAATCAAAAAGCTTCGCACACCATTCCAAAACTTGACTCATGCGAAACGGGCGTACAGGGAATTGGTTCTTATGCGACTTCTCAGACACAAAAATGTACGTTTTAATCCGCCCCAGTCATGTGAGTTACCATATTACTTCTCTCATTGACAAAAAAGCAATTTCAAGCGCTTCATGTCTCGCAGTGTATTTCTTCGATGGCTTTGGGATTCACTCTTAGTCTGTTTTCCAGTTCAGTTAGACGGTAGTTTTCACTTGTCAAGCGGGTTGTTCATTAATCAGCTGTTCGTGAAATGCACATCAGTTTAACTATACGATATGGTGTTCCAACTATTAAACAGAAAATATAGATACCACGTAAGCTTAAGAAACGGGATGAGTTTCCTTTTGGTTGCCTGCTTGGGTTACGGGCTCAGTAGTAATGACGTCCCATATCTCTAAAGGCCCTTGCACTTGAGGACAGGATCGGTAACTGCAAACCTGGAGTTTTCAGTAGCAGGTAATGTCTCTTGCAGAAGCGTTTTCTGTCTTCCATGCTATTTGAGTCGATGTAAAAAACTGTTCCTGGGAACACTGTCCCACTCGAAGATATGAACAATTAAACCACATACTTCGTTTTTTAGGTTCATTGTGCAGTTTGTCTTGTCATATATTCGTCTAACGAAGATGCTTCTTGGTGTGCCCTTTGGCTCCACAAAACCATGGTAGTCATGATTCACCTCTTGGATAGTTTTAGACTGAGTCTGTTTATATCTTTTTATTGTTGGCCGATAGCTTTTTTGCTAGATGGCTATTCACCGCCGCCTGACGCTTTCCCGTACCGGACCTGGTGAGATCTCAGACTGTTACATACCACTCCCATTTTCAGTGTCCTAAAACCGAGGAGCATCCGGCACACTAATCAAGAGTCTTATTTGTGAAAGTCATGCAAGTATCACAAAATGGAAACAGGCAGAAAATGTCACATGCATACTTTTCTGTTAGCCGTGGATTTTTTTACTCATAAGGGTTTCCATGGTTCGGAAGATTTCGCTCTTTGTCGAGAACTTCAGTCTGAAGTAAGATATGGATGACGCAGATATACAACTCTCAGGATTTGTCTTCCGCTGAGCCGTTCAAATTTCATCTACGTGACTTCTTGATATGTCCTATCTGTTTGCTCATTATCCGTCTATTTTTTTATTGTTGAGTAGATGATGCCGTGAAGTAACTCTCCAAACCGGATGTTCATCAATCAGAGGTTGTTGGTTATGGAAGTTAAAACCGTAAACGAGTTGAACAAGTTATTGCAAACGTCACAGACACTTGATGTAATCCTTTTCATGTATCTGTTGCGCCCATGAACTGCTCGTTGAATATTTCCATGATTTTATTTGAGCTCAAAACTCATTGACTGCAGTTCTTTTTTGCGACCGTCGGATCTTTAGTAAGCGCTCACCAGTTTACTAGGGAAGTTATCTGGCGTTCTAATCACTTTTCGCTTCTCTTGGTACCCTTCTATGGCTTGTCCGCGGGCATTCTAATTATTTCCATCTCAGTTTCACGATTTCGTTGAGCTCATAAAACCGTGCATACTTCTGCATCCGAACTGATACCGATCTTGATGTTTGTTTCATAAACAAGCAGATTTATTTAGCCCCACACATGGGTCTATTCCGCGAACGTTGCATCACTGCCGTGATTTTTCCTTCCGTGATTTATGGCCGAAGTAGTCGTGAGATGTTCACTTGGTGAGGTGATCCTGACTGTCAAAAGTGAAAATTTGTTCGGTCGTTTTCATCACAGTAATGCTCAATATCTTCAATCATCAGGATTCTACTATTTGATGAAGGTCTAAAAGGTTGTTTGACTTTCTGGCACAATGTGTGCCGCTCACTGGAGATCCACAATGACCGAATTTCATTATTGCACGAAATAGCCGCTTCGTTGGAATGTATGAAACCACCCAATATGGATTCTTTCTGACAAAGGTCCGATATTTGTCCATGAACGCAGAAATCTCCAAGCTGAAAGTTATTTACATTCTCCTGTCTACAGACCTCACTAAATATCGGGAACTTCAGACATTTTTTCGTTGTTTTTTCTTATCACCTGAAAGTATTCGTTTCTTAGGGTTGGGCATTGGAGGTGAGCCGTGATTTGCTCGTTCTTAGAGAAATATTATCTCGAGTAGATCCGTAGAAACAAAAGATTTAATTTTTACACTTGATATTTTCTTTTGAGCTTTATCTACCGATGTTCCTGGTGATTCTAAATAGTTTGACTCTGAGTCAAAGACTGTGACTACATTTTGACCATAATTTTCATTCTCCCTTGACTGGAAATTACGTTTTTGAAGATGCACCCAGACCAAGGGAGTGGAAGCTAGTTATTCAGGAGTTGTACTTATTTCCTCAGTTGAGCTATGTGGTGTGATCCTTCGAATTACTTGACACTTCACGTTGCTCTTTTCGCCAACTGATCAAGAACCCGATAGATGTACCCGCAATCGGTTCTAGGTGAAATGAGATGCGAATGGTTCCGGCAATCGATGGTAGCCGCAATCTTGTGTAGCCTACATCATTTGTTCTTTTCCGTCCCAGTGTGTATGAACTCTTCAGAGGGATCGGCTGTTCGTCGCTTCATCTGGCAAAGGATTCCAACTGACCCTCATGTACATCAGGGCATTGTTTGTTTGGAATGTAAATTCATTGTCCGGGACGAAATTTACCCAACGTTGGCATTGAAGCTGACGCACTGTGATAGAAGCGAAAAAGATCCGGTTGATGCAGTTTGCGAAACAACTGTTAGGTTCTGAAGAAACGAAGAAGAATTCAGCTTGGATAATAATATTTTCAGATTCCTCTCTATTACTAATTTAATGTAAATTCTCAACTTTCGCGCACGGATAGGTTTGTTTGTTCTTAGAACCGAATAGGCTTCTCCTTTATTCCGAAGTCATTTTCGAAGATAAGCACGCTCTCTGTGGTTCATATGGAACAGACATCCACCTATCGTCCAGTCACTTTCGCTTGTTTTTGTACATCTGGACAAGTGGAAGCCAAGATCCGATTCGTTGCTCATTTTCCCGGGTTTACCGAACATAAAATTGTTTGTCGAAGTGGCTACCTTCTTTTCTGTCCACATTTATTGCCGATACACTTTGCCAGCGACTACAATACTTTAGGAATAGTGATTTTGAAATTATAGAACTGCCAGTCTTGTTTATTGCGATTAAAGTTGGATCCGATATGAGGTAAGCCCGTGGCCGGAAGGCGTTGTAAAAGGCGGTCTTGGGGAAACGTTCACGTAAGCGCAAGTTTGCTGACCCTGCTTTTAGATAGGGAAATATTGTAGGTGAGCGAATGAAGTTTGTTCTTTTTTGCACCGGTATACAATCCGGAAAAAAATATTGAGAAATAGGAGTACTGCCCCAGGTTACCTAAATTTGGCAAGAATGACTAGCGGACTGGGTTTGGGATGGGGAGGGAATAAATCACAAAGATAAGATGCCGCTGCAGCCAACGCACGGAACACAGTCTAACTGTACAAAAGCATTGTCAATAATCCTGATTCGATAGAAAATGACAACACCATCGCCACTGTTCACGGCTCAATGCCATATCATTCAGTGTCTCCAGCCAGCTACTTGACGAGTCTTTCGGACCCCAACCACGAAGGTGTGAGAAACCTACTTTACCTAACTTCGCTGTGCATTTTCTCATCCCACGTTGCTACGTCATCTGCTGACCTCCACATGGCTTCTTCCATTCCGTAGAAAGAACCCAAAATAAGGCACGGCATGGTAGATGAGGGCTCGCCATACGCCATACACGTGACCAGAACAACCTTGTCTAATAAGCTGCATGCGCCGAAATAAAGTGTTCTCAGAATCTGTACCTAATACTAGATTCTCAACCTCTACATTACTCACCCGGTCACTCCATCCGATCCCAGTCATACTACATAGACTTTGGTGATCGAAAACCTCCAACCGACGAACATCCACACGCATATTCCAGGTCTCGCAACGGTGCAACAGAACTGAACGCACTGCAGCGCAGTACACATGACCTTTCAACTTCAGTGAAATATCAGGCTGAAGCCACAAATGCTTCAGTCCAGCGTAAGCTACTCGAGCCTTGGATATACGCGTAACATGAACCGCTATGCCAAAAGACCTTCGCCCCAAACACGATTGAAAATTTAGAGATATCGGTCGAGACCAGGTATTCTTCTATTGTTACCGAATTCACCCGAGCAGGCATTAGGCAAGAGCCAACAGATCACTGATGGTGGTCCCTCGGTTGTGCTTTGCGATCAGGAAAAAGTCGCAACTGTTCGGAAATGACATACAGAAATTTTCGGGATGATGTGTGTTAGCGAAATGGAACGGCGGTAGTTTAAGCCAGAGTGATCGCCGCGTTTGGGCCGAATTTCGGCGTAGATCGATGAAGGTAAAAACGAAAAAGACGGCGTAAACGGAAGTAGCTTGTAATCAGATTTCTCGTTTTCGTGGTAAATACGGGAGATAATTGATTGTTTTTTTGTTACATTTGGCGTATTTCCCATTTTTTGTGTAAACACTGCTAACTGCAACATGCCCTTTTGTGGGTATCGCTCATACTGTTTTAAAACTGTAGCGCAAAGCGAACATAGGTGAAGAAACGTATTTTCGAACTGATCTGTTTCCACTAAGAAGAATTCACTTAGCCACTTAAGTTCTCTAGTTATGCTGATGAGAAGGCATTTTGTCACATAACGATTTGCTCATTAATGCACGCTATACTGCTGGATTTTCCGTTTTCTGGACACCATTTAGTTGATTCGAGCTGTTTCAGCAATCATGACCTTGGTCGGAGTAAATGCACACTTTTCAACAGCCCACGTCGCAAACGTGTAAGCCACGTTTGAATTGGGTGGGCCAGTAACGTCTTTATAGACTGGCATAAATTTTGACATTATCCATCATTCCAGCCAAGAAATGTATGCTTATTTTAACCCATATCGTGGCTGCTGAAAACAACCCAAGACTACTAGCTAATGACCGGCGGCTAATAAACGACGAAAAAACTTGTAGCAAGTGGCTGTTTAGCAACTTGGACCCCAGAGGTTGTAAATTCCGTTTACCGAAATTGCGCTTTTTTCTCTTTCTTACTATCTAGATAATATCGCTGCTCAATGTCTTCACTCCACAGCATACACTTGAAAACTTCCAAGATGTATACTTGGTCATGGAGTTGATGGATGCCAACTTAAGCCAGGTATTATAATTCTCGTTTTTGCATATAGTTCCAGTTTTGGCCGCTAACTGTTTGGAATCGCTCAAAAGCCCTGAATAGTGTCTATTCATTCTCTCATCATTTTAAATTCTTGGAATTCATGAGTCCGACCGAAAAATTCAAGAGAGTTGTTGGTTCATGTCCTAATCATCACCAAGATGGAGTTCTGCGTGGGAATGATTGGTGATGTATTTCGAAGTGATAATAATCATTTTTGCTCAATTCTGCAGACTAACACCAAGAATCCTCTCAATAGCAGACAGTTCTACAAGAGCATCGTTTTTTAGGTTGCATCAAAGCACTTGAAAACATCTTGTTTATCTCCTGCACCATTTCGGAATCATGTCCAAAATGTTCGGGTTCATATAAAGCGGATTTCAAACTGTCGAACACAAGCCTGTCTGCAAATGATAGAACAATGCGCAGATAATGTGCATCTTTCAGCACATGCGCTAATATGCCTATGTGAACGTGATCTAAGTTACTCTGTCAGCAGGATGGCAGTCCGGAACGGTTTGAACATGATTCCGAGTAACTCGGATCGTTGCGAAACATACGAAATCGTATATTGATTCTGGCTTTGATTTGTGATGACGGTGTGTTAGGACATGTGACGACGTACCGCCGTTCACATCGAAACTCCTGTTCTCATTGACTTGGGAGTGGGCACGTTTGCGCATAACACAAGGCATGGTTTTTCCCAGCTTCTCATCTGCATTCCACATAATTCATAAATATGTCACGTTCCTGTCTTGTCCTTCATGAGTTCCAGACGAATGTGAACATGTATATACCTAATCTTTATGTTACCTAAGGACCGTGGTATAAAAATCGTCACTCTCTTACGCTTACCATTGCTCGTCGGTTTCATACTTGCTCGCTGTTTTCGTATTTACCTCAGCTTCTCTCACTTCAGTTCTCTTCTGCTTCCCGTTGTTCGCAGCTCATGAATGTTAACCTCGATCACGAGAGGCTATCTTATCTGCTCTATCAGATGCTTTGTGGTGTGCGACATCTACATCTAGGCGGGATTATCCATCGCGACCTAAAACCGACGAACATTGCCGTTCGACAGGATTGTGTATTGAAAATTTTGGATTTCGGTTTGGCTCGAATCAACGCGAACAATGACACACTAACACCCTACGTTGTCACACGGTAAACGACTACAACTGCCATAGACAGTTTAACTTTTTTTGTCATCCGTGCCTTTTTGACAATAGCATGCACAGTTCTCTGCTTCGTTCGGTACATCATCTGTAGATTGTCATAGCTAGACTGAAAATGTGGTACATTTTTGGGGGGGTCACTAATTTATTTCAATTGACAATGCAAAATGCCTTCCGTCAACTGGTTCTTTAGTGGTTGTTTAATCAGAAACACTGGTGATTCACAAGACGTTGAAGTCCTGGGGTCTTTATTAAAGCTCCCACCGGACGTTACCAGCCTTCCACTTTTCATTAGATCACTCGTCCTGATGGCAAATATGGTAAACTAAAATAAGGGTTGTTGCGTGCTCTTGTTTGCCTTATCTGCACAAATTACCATTGGTATAATAAATGATCACGCGACGTCAACCCACGCACCTTACTCAGCGTCGACAGTGAAACAAGTAAAATTTGGCCATCCGTTCTTTAAACGTCGGGCAACTTTAAGACCAACTAATGTGGATGATCTTCGCCATTTGTTTTGTCAAACTTGTTGCACGCCATATTTGGTCATGAGACCGCATGTCCTTATTTGGTTCTTTGTTTATAAATGTGTACGTCCGTTTACGGGTCTAGTTTGAGCTGGTTATTCCGCCCAATGAATACTTACGTGCACCTAGTAATTAATTCTTACTCTTCGAGCATTTTAGTCGGTATGTCGTAGGATGTGAGTAGACAAATCAGATTCCACTGTGCACGAGTAGTCTCATCCTAACGTGTGATTGCTGTTTGATTATTCTGTTATCGTTAACATGTGGAGATTCGCGTGTGTAGTTTCATTTGTTAGGTGTTCTTTTCCAACATTTTTTTCAATTCGTCTTCAAATGTAAAATATCCAGGAGTCTCTAAATTTACATGAGACGTCTAGTCAAAAACCATCTGTTTATTAGATTGTAATTCTCAGTCGTATTTGTAGGCCTGCTGCTAACTTGGTAGCGTATGGTGTACCCTGTCCAATGCATACTTGCAAAATCACGTAACAAAAATGTGGGTTTCAATTAGGACAAGCTTGTCAACTAACTGACATCATAATGCTTGCTACCCTGCAGTACGTTTGGTAGTAGGTTCAGAATCTTTGTTCAGCTTAATGTCCGGTGACTCGTGCCTAAAGGTGCTTGGTCTCTCCAGCAATCCTAGTTTTTCGTGCTCCTTGGTTTCTGCTCAGAAATGCTGAAGTTTGGTGGAAATATCAGATATCAAGGGACTAGGTTCGTATGTTACTTGTAGATACTTACCTTCTGTCTGCCGCAGTCGGTCGGCTTTGCCTCCGTTAGCCTGGATGTTTTATCTTCATCCGCTTCATTCCCTTACTCCCTTTTCGCACGTGCTGGTTAAGGTTTGAAGACGTGACGCCTGGGCCAGCCTGTTGCATGGAATAGTAGGTGCTTAAGTTGCCTTCGGTGACAGCTTCAGCTAATGCTTTCTTCCGTCCCAGTCAGAGCCCGCGAGATGATACTTTTTGGTTAACTGAAGATAGGATCCAATAACATGAATTTCCTATTTGTCCGTAACTCTCCGCCCAGTTCAACAGAAAACTGTAAAAAGCATCAGTGGTACGCGGTGAAACCAGAATAATATTATCCTTATTTCCGTTTGTTCGTCCCCACTGCATTCCGGATCGCTGAGCTTCGGCTGTTTAGGTCACCATCAGTCGGGGTGATGCATCCACCGACGATATCACCCTTACCGGCGATGGATTGTTCTCGCCACGACCTTCAAACTCATCTATCAGGATTCCACGAAAATTTACAAATCGAGCTGCAAATACCAATAATTCTTAATTGCTTATGATCAGCTTAATCTGCGAACTTTGTTATGCGGTATTGATTGTTTCGTTTGAAGTGGATGTGGAAGGGCAGAGAAGAACCTTTGCTCGATCAGCGCCACCGGTTGTTTTTTATCCACCTCCCTAGAATTGACCGGCTCATTCACATATGAGCTTAAGTTTATCATATTGACTATTCTGAAATGTCAAGCTCGCACTCATTTGTTTGCGTTGTTTACTCTCTCAGCACAATGTATTGGAAAGTAACTTAAGGATAATCATCTGTAGATGACGGAAAGTGTTCTTCAGTGATACGAGCAAAAAATCAGACAAACGCATGGATGGTTTTTTGCAAGCGTTTTTTTCGACACATCCTAGCTACTGTTATTTTTGCGATCATCGTTCAAAGAAGTGAGTAAGGTGTTATCTTCCCCGGCCTCCATTTTTCATTTGCAGATACTACCGTGCCCCGGAGGTGATTTTGGGGATGGATTATGCAGAGAAAGTTGATGTCTGGGCTCTGGGTTGCATTTTCGCAGAAATGGTTCTAGCACGAACCTTGTTCCCAGGTCAAAATCATGTCCATCAGTGGTTGACCATTACGGAGACACTAGGCACACCAAACGAATCGTTTGTGAGCAGGCTGGAGCCGAATGTACGACGCTACGTTATGGGAATGAAGTATTTTCGACCGCAATCCTTTGAGTCCTTGTTTCCCGACAGACAATTTCCACCATCAAATAGTGTGAGTCCACCTTTGCTTTGAAAAGTTGTTTTCCCCGGTTTCTCACCCACTGTTTTGTAGACGAATTGCTTTGCGGGCTATGATGCGTTCATTAAACGGGTCTCACAGTCGGATTTACATTTTGATCAGTTATTGAGTGCTCACACCATCTCGACCGCCCCCTGTTAGGAACTCATGTGTTCGCTTTGTGTCACGCGGAGGTGGAATGCCCAGTCGCTGCATAACAATTCTGACGCGGATATACTGAAAAAAGCTACTTACTGCCGTGAGTAAACGAAGCCTAACTAAGTCGATTTTTCATCCCGTTGGTAAATCTCTGGATTTCGGGCAACCACGAGCAAATATGTTTGAAGCGGGACCTGAAGATGTGTTGTAAAATACACTGTGTATCGTGAATGAAGAGGATATGGCTAACATTTTAATGCATGACGTTATTTATCGATCACAAAGTCCTTGAGGGGTGGGGTAGGGGTGAGCTGAACCGACCTGTTGTTCTGCTTTCGCTCACTCAGTGCTCCGGTTTACCACATCTGACTTGTCGAGGCTGCACGTTGTTCTGTGACACGTCAAGTCTATGATCATAGTGGTGTCTGTACCATGGATCCCACAGGTTACGGGATATGCCTCTTCCTCGAAAAAAACTGAACATCACCGCACGGAATGAAAAAAATCAGCATCCGATCCTCAGTGACGATGCGGGTCCTAGGATACCAGCTGCTGTTAAGGCGTTGTAAATACAGTGTTCTCATTCTCAGTACTATTTATAATTATTCCCATATCGATCGGCAAAATACATAAATTGATTCACTTTCTCCCGAACTATGTACCACATCTGTTTGGTGTGAAAAATGCGATCCTGTGCTCGATGAACTAGCTTCTGAGTAGCGAATCCTCTAATTTCAGAACGTTCTACAGTTTTCGTGAGTAAAATTCCCACATTATCGATCTATTTCTCATTGAAATGAGAAGGAGTTTCTTGGGCGTGAGCAAATGTTTGCTGAAGGCATTTTTTTGGCGTAAAGTTACTCGCACGTGATTGTGATGTGTTAGATTAGTTTCGCGTTCGATATAGAGTGGTTCTGAGTTATTACGTTCAGTGCTCCTGGGAACCTTACAAGAAAAGCTGTCAAGGTGAATTTATTCGATTAAATTTCCATCCAAACTGTGTATTATATCCACCAGTCAACTTTTTTATGGTTCACTGCTTTTAGTTGTTGCTTTGATGAGAATAAACTGTAGGACATTTTTTGGTTTTATCATTCGATAATGGCACAGGCTGTTCTGTAATTCCCACCAAATCTTCAACCGGTCGAATTTCAGTTCTCACTGCTCAGTCTTGCAATATTCAGGACCCAAATGGAGTCCATTTTTCAGACAGGTTGTCGCTGAACGAACAAGGGGAGAGGGACGTCGACCTGTAACTTGAGGTTGAACTTGAGCGCATCGATATCATTTATTTACCATGGAGATTTTGCATTTGCTTCTTATTGGGACCTCTTTATTTATCCCAATCACTGTAACACCTACTGAGCCTTTAGAAGTTTTATCGGCTTGATATTTAAGGGCCAACAGGTGCTACCGGGACCAGAAATGATAGAATACCCAAAAGAGTAGTTTTAGGGTTTGATTAGCCGATGACACTAAAACAGAATAATAGACCATGAGCATTAGCCTTCCTGTATCAGCTTCCATTGGCTCAGAACAGTTTGGATGACACGTGTTTCGTCATTGTTCGCTTTATGCCGAGAATAATGTCTACGATTTTCCGTTTCTCATTCTTCTTTCTTTTACATAACCCTCGTCCTGAAGAATCACGAATCTTTGAATGCAGCACAAGCCAGAGATTTACTTCAGCGTATGCTGGTCATCGATCCAATATATCGGATATCTGTTGAGGAAGCCTTGCAACATCCATATGTCAATCTCTGGTTTGATGAATCCGAAGTACGAGGGGTGAGTTGATGATCCTTTGGCGTTAAAACCGGACGACCAGATTATTTTTTGTTGGTGAGTACCCCTGATTTTCTATTTCTGAATTGTTCTGGCGCCAAAAGGTACACGAGATCGAGCAGCTCTCAATCTCCCAGTTCGATTTCCACATTCCGGAGTCCTCCTAAAGAATCTTCCATCACCTTGTCCATGACGAAGTTGAACAAGAATGGAGGTGGGAACCGTTGCCGAACATCGCTGGTGGTTTCGAATACCACGGGTATGCAAGTGCAATGCTGGCAACAAGTTCACTGATTTCGTCGACATACCCTTCCGGTGGCGAGCGCTGCATAGCACTGCCCGGCCGGCTGAGTTGAAGAAACCTTTTAAGTGGAGAAAAACTACGATTGTAGGGTGGTGGTGGCTGCTTTTATGAGGGCCTCTTCATCCGGTTTGAAAAGAACGAGAGGGATTTCGTCGAGACTAACCGCTTTTCCCTCTTCAGCAGTCGGATATTCGACTCTACTTCCACTTCCGTTGGGAAGTCGAGAAGCACATCCGAAGTATTCGCAGCAGTGGTTATCGGACTGCCTACATTAGCAAGCGACCAGCTAAAGTGGTCCTTGAGATGTTTAGCCCAGCGGTTGAATCTTTGCTGTCCACTGTGAATGGGCTCCATTTCTATCGCGCACGATTTCACTGATCGAAGTTTGCCGCACACCGGTGTCGCGTTTAAGCTTAGACAGTCTTTAACTATTATCTGGAGCGACTGCTAATTCTATTTCTTTGGCCATCTTTACGCACCAATCCATATTTATTCTATTTATTTATTT
>LUCM01001194.1:7345-108981 GCA_008360955.1 Fasciolopsis buskii
CCGTTGCGAGTATCGGGTTTGTTATCAGTGGGGACATTTTGGGTAGGCAAAGTTGGCAAAGAGAATGGGTTATAGACAGAGTGAAAGACGCTTGGATTGTAGTATCCAGTACCTCGCATCAAACCCCTGAATAGCTGATAACGCTGTATCATGATATTCTACCCAAACTAAAAGGAAAATGATGTTCGAACATTGAAAGTCTTATCAGATCTCACAAATGCCACGTTTCGCAGCTGCATATTACCACCTACACTGCTGCTACTGTGTATACTCGACCTTTGATCGATACCCGGATTTTACGCGGACTTTACGAATGCCAACGAAGTTACCTTTGTGCGCGAAGACACTTATTCCGATATACGAACATCAACTGGAATACGACTATCGAAGCACCCAAATCTAAGTACTTCACTGTTACTGAACTTCGAGCCAATTCAGCCTTGCTACAGCATTTCAAAGTTTGAATATGCGAGGAGCATCCCAAGCATACCTACACCATCACCTAACTTACCTGGGTTTTCACACGGTTTTAAAACGTCCGTATATTCTAACTTGTACAGCTTACTGTCCAAGCAGATAATAATGCCATATCAAGATCGGGGATATTGTCGCTTGAGAAACCGGCATGAAACCATGAATACCTTAGTGAAATCACGGTCCACTTAAAAAGATGGAAAACAAGACAGCAATGGAAACAACTTGACGGAATTAAGTGACGCTTCGGCAAAAAGAGATGCCGCATTCTTTACCGTTTTACAAAAATTCGCCTGGTTTAACTGGCAAGTACTTATTCGTTTCATCCACCATATTCAACCGAATACTAATGTTTCTCTTGGAGAATGTTTTTCTGAGTTGTCTGCCCCTTCAGCACTCGAAGTCCTAAACGAGCCATTTACGGTGTACAGGGCAAAATTTCGAAATTTACCGAAGTTGAACTTACCCATCGATATATGGAGAATGTTTTGATCCTTGGGGCGGCAGCGCTTGCAGTAGACGCACAGCGAACCTGAGGACCAAAGAACAGTAAGAAAGCTAAGCAAGTGAAAACGAGCATCAGGTCAACTACTGGACGGGAAAACGATAATTCGTGGTATCTCAGGTAACAAAGTAAACGATACATAAGAAGTTTTATCCTACACAAAGAAAAGGGTTTCTAGGCTAAAAATAACAACCTCCAGACTTAGAATGCTGAACGGCCTGAGAAATACCCAGAAGGAAGAGGATTTACTGAAATCCAACGCGTTGACACCCAACACCAGCTACACAGCTGTTGCTTTTCTAACGGCCAGATAAATCTTTTTAACGTCTGTAACGGGATGGCCGTACGCCGTCCTCTTGACTGTAATTGAGTGAACGTTGACACTGACTGATGTGCTTCGGCTTCGGCTTTTGTCTTTCTTACACTCATTTCAAATCAGAACGCTTGCCATCCCCCTTCCCCAACGCCGTGCATGTTACACGTCCACCAGCAAAGTAGTTCAAAAATGCAGCACAGGATATTCTTAGACGAGTAAAATAACGAAAAGTAGGCATTTCGTGATTCTGTCACCTACTCTGCCACGCTCGACTATCAACAGATAAACAAAACAGGATAGAACCAACCTCGACTTCTTATACGAAAAATCCTTTACAAAAATTTTCAAACTAAGGAAACAATTTAGCCTGGGCTGCTGTATAAGAAACTAAAATGGCACCCAGCTGGTCTTCGACGTCTGAAAGAATAACTCGATCGAAAATCGTGTCAGAACCGACGTCAGATTTACAACTTACTTGCAGGATATTCTGATGCGATCATGAATACCAACCCTAGCGATACGAGCCCTGAACAGAAACATTTTTCCTTAGTGGTCCAGTAGAACATGCAGATATGTGAAACACTTTTTTCCGTCGTCAATATGCCAACTGCCCCGAAATTATAGAATGAGACGCCGAAATCGGATACTGCAATGCGTGAGAACTTGCAGACGGCTCTAATCTGACCCCTTAGTGAGTCGATAAGCCCTACATGACCAGTCTTCGGCAGAACAACGAACAATGCAGCATGTCTGGGTACCCAAGAGTGAACCCCCTTTAGCTGACAGGATCTGAACGAGCAATACATGGGAATCACCCAGAGGCTTCGAGAAGCACCAAGCGCACGCCCGCGAAATGCCACTGACCCACCGTGTTCGAACTAGGAGCTAGTCTCGCCATGCTAATCCGTCAACCGATGGAACTGGACGCAACAAACAGTCACACTTCGTCGCCATCATCATCAACCTTCAGCGTTAAACAGTGGGGCAAGCCTCACTGATTGTTACCACTCCCCATGGTTTCACGTCTCTACAAGAGGGAATATCCAACGGGAACAGGGAGTAGACCTACACAGGAGGGAAAGGATAAGATACTTCGGTAGCCAACATGCAAAACAGTCTAGCTGGACAAACGCGCTCTTTCAATCATTCTCACTCAACAGAACATGACAACACGATCACCGCTGTTCACGGTTCATTGCCATATCCTTCAGTGTCTCCAGCTAGCTAGGTGACGAGTCTTTTGGACCCCAACCACGAAGAAGGGAGATACCTACTTTTACCTATGTTTGCGGTACGCAACACGTGACCCAACCAGTGTAGTCTACTAAGTCCCATACGATGAAACAAGGTGTTCCGAGAGCCGGCGCCTGACCTGACCTCAACATTTCTCACTGGGTCACTCAATCCAATCGCAGCGATACTACGCAAAGATCGGTGATCGAAAACCTCTAATCGACAGACATCTCCCGCATGTATAATTCACGTCTCACAATCATACAACAGAGTTGAGCGCACATGGCCTTTCAACTTTAGTGAAATATCAGGCCTACGCCACAAGTGCTTCAGTCCAGCGCAAGCTGCCCGAGCCTTGGATATACGTGTATTTACTTGCACTTCCGAGCTACCATCGTTCGACACGCAGCTACCAAGGTAAGTGAAACGGCCTATAATCGTTAGTTCCTCTCCGCTCAGTACCAAGTTCGGCACTACTGTTGTCCAGTCCCGCAACAGCAACCTGCACTTTAGGGTGCAAAGCACATGGTAGGCGGGTAGCTTCAAACGAGTTGCATACTACTTGACGGCGTGCAAAGCCACTGAAATGAGGGCGACATAACTGGTGAACTTGGCAAACGCCGCAAATCAATATCAGCCTCAATAATAAGAATCGCCAAGGCAAATGTGCTGGCTGCCAGCTGCCAGCTGCCCACCCAAAACACCGCCGTAACTAACGATTCGAAATAGATACCGCTTTGCAATAAAGTCAAGTGGAGCTCACCGAATTGAGGGCCGAGCACAGCTGCAGGCAGGCGGAGCGAAACATCGCCGGGGAACCGCGCGAAGGTATTGCCTATTTAGTCCGCTTAAACAAAGGGATGCTTTCGGGTATCTGAGTCAGATCTATTCGATTCAATACAGTTTAACTTACAAAGGATAATAATGGCTTCGTCCGTCAGTAGCACGTCCAGGGTTTCTTTTCATGGTTTGGGCAAGATTTGCCATTTTCCATCGCCGGTTTCGTTTTCCAATTCCGGTTTGGCTTGCCGCAAAATTCCCCCTGAAGGTAAACTGAGAAAAGAGTAGAGACCGCCCCATACCCGTGGGATGAAGGGACATCCATTCTGTTTGTGTTGTACAAAATCCTGCTGGTATTTTTTCTTATCCCGGTCTGTTTTGCTGCCCCGCATCTTAACCGGAAATTTTTCTGGCCTCGTTTTATTTATTGTTATTTTAAATGCGTTTACGTTTTTGGAACTTACCACTTTTAGGCCCCAGCCTTTCTATTTCAGGAAGGGGTTGTGTGCATGTTTAGCTCAGAGCGTGCCATGCGCAATTATGCGCCATTGCTTCGCGTCCTATCCTCGGTAGCTTGCTTGAACATGCCCTCATGGTCTATCCAATCAAACCCTCCTCAATATATCGAGTATATCACCTCTGGACCTACGGCATCCGACTGAAGGCCAGTTTAGGACCTAGAGTTTTCGCCTGAGGAACTTGTCCGCCTGCCACTTCCCGAACAATCCCGAGCCAAGCTTCGTCCTTTTTGATGAATGGTCCAGTGTCCGTATAGAACATTCCACATTTATCCGGACTATCACTTCTTACCGAAGGATGAATGCCTTCGGCTTACCACATGATAACGCATACACAGCTTGCCGTGATCCTATTTGTCTTTCTAACAGCAGCATCCGTGCACCGATCAGCCAAGTTGTAGTCTGGTGCCATGACTACTCCCAGATCCTTAGTGCTTTGTATTTCTTTAACTTGAAACTCGCCGTTTTCTCTCACTACGACCAGTCCTTCTGAAGCACTGGCTAACAGGTTAATTGATCTTTCATTTAGCGGTACACCTCTTCACCCAGCCAAGTCAGCTACCTTTCGCTCCTTTCCAGCCCCTCAAGATTACTTGATCCCACGACCTTCACGATATCTACAAAGATGAAGCATAGTGGTTTCAACTGCACTGCAAGGTCGTTTGATCAGGTAAGGAGTAGTAGCTGTCCAAGAACTGACCCTGGAATTACCCCACTGGATGCCGCGAGTTCTCCTGGACTTTCTTTCCCCGTTCTGACACGGAAGAATCTGTCCATCGGGAAATCTGAGACCCAACTTAATCCCGAATCACTGAGTCCAAATGACTGGGCCTTTTGTAATAAAAGCCCGTGAATTGCCCAAGTCAAATGCATAGTTGAGATCTAAGCAGCACACCCCCACAACCTTCCGTTATTGAGTCTCGCAGTACACTTATCTAAGAACCGCAAAAGGTTCGAGGCCCACGATCTCCCATTAATGAATTTTTACTGCGCTCCCCCAATTTCCCTAGATTCGGGCATATATTCAGGGGCCTTTTCGTGCCTGAGTCTGGAGGTGAAAATGATAATCACATAATGGCTGCTGCCCAACGGTGTGTGCAAAGCATAAGCTCCGGACCTCATCTCCAAACTTGGAGATAACTTGGTGGAGGAATAATCGGTGTTAGTAGGACCTAAACCTTACGTTTTCCTCCACACCTTGAGTTGGAACCCTATCACCTGGCCCTTGTAGGAACATATCTCATGTTGCACCATGTTTCTCAGCTTCCTGTGTTCCACGCAATCACTCATTGATTGAAATTCCCAACCGTGCATTTTCTTACACATACAGATACACCAGTGCAGCGCCAATTGTCGGTCTTCGACTCTGCTGCCCTTGAATCTCTATGGACGCATGCAATGGCTACTGGTCTGCTTTCAATGAGCTCACTTACATATTTTTGGCTTTAAGGTTTAATCCTAATTCTATATTTGCCAGGTCTTCACTCATTAGTATAACAGATCAGGTAACAGGTTACAGCACCACTGTGGCGTCGTGCCTTCACTGCCACTTCCTTTATTTTATCCCGGTTTGAATGTTTCAATCTCCGAAGGTGTAATCTATGACAATTCAGATCCGGGCTGTGACATTTAGGCCTTGAAATTATACACAGAATTAATGTGAGTAAACCCAATTCCCCCCGGATCTGCGCTATCTTCCTTTCCGTGATTACTTTTAAGGCCACTTCTTGCAGGTCAACACCTGCAAATTTCTCCCCATTGTATGCATGGAAATCGGCGTGAACTTCTGCGGCTGTAGTGGCCTCCCCGTTTATATCGAGTGCTTCGGTGGCTGAATTTCCGTACGCACTTATACACCAGCCCTGCATAAACAGAGTCCAAGACACGGTGAGGACCCACGCTGGGAGAGGCTATAAAACTCGGCGAAAAATAAGCCGTATGTGAAAACCCATACAAGTTGGCTGCAGTGTGTAGCATGTTGGTCTGACTGCCCACTGCTAGCTCTTGTCTGCTTGTGCGTGGTTACTGTGGCTCCACCCAGGTGCGCGCCAAAGCTTCGTCTGTGGACATCGTCCAGTTCTACCGGCGCGCAATTGGCAGTGCGCCAGCCTTATTCTCGTAGTCGGCCCTGGTGATCGCTGGGTTCACACGCAAAAAATGTGCTTTGCTACAATGGAGTACACAATACACAAGAAGACGAACCAAATACTGGAAGTACCAAGTGATCATAAGCGCAGGCTGAAGAGTGAGGAGAAAATCGGGGGGTTTTTCTAGGTATACCTTCTTCAACTTCATCCTCAGCTATTCAAAGCTAGACAATGGAAAAAGCTATCCAAAGAAAGACTCTTTGGGTTGATGTTCACTTGTTTGAAGAAATGATTCTTGTCATTCTTTGGGGATTTAGTCCCACTCGTTTACATTCCAATCCTCCCAGTTCTGCTTCACATCCTGCTGGTGAACTCCTTACAAAGATCACGGTAATTGACAGATAAACTTTGTTTTCATCTGCAAGGAGAAATAGGTTGCGGCAGCAAGTCTAGATCATGAAGATGGAACACATGACTCCAGAGTATTGGTCCCGAATTCAACCCTGAAGACCTCCCATTCCTTGATGTTTCACAAAAACGTGATAGTCTTCAGCGGGCATAACCAGGTGCTTAGTTTTCAGCCAAATTCAGACACTTGTCTAGCCTGATTGACTGCGCTTTGCGGACCCAGAAAAGTGTGCTGATGCTGTGGGCGACCTGAGAATCTAGATATCCGCCATCCCTGGACTTGAGTACCGAAGGTGGATCATATGGGATAATATGGGATAGCTAGCGTTCAGCGCAACGCCGGACTTTGCATCAGATAGTATTGCTATCATTCTTCCCTAATTATTCTGCACGGATTTTATCAAAATTTATATTTGGAAGCCTAAAAGGGGACATTTTTACATATGTTGCTTTGTCACTGGTTTTTCGTTTGGGTATTGGTGTCACCGTTACCAAAGGACACCAAATAAACTTAAGATCCAACGGCATCTCCGCGAAACCGTGAAATATACCCACGCGCAATGTTGGCGAACCAACGCAAAATCTTTATTGTGGAGCTACTTCTCAATAAACTGTAGGCAGATGGATGGATAAAAATTCAGAGTTAGACGATACTACCATGATGTGAAAGGGTTTTAGTCTGCTGTTCGTCCCGTCTAGATCTAGACCATTCTCAGCTTTGTTGTTTGCAGCTGAACTTTGGTTTGCTGCTCCAAAAGACTGACATGTTAGCGCTGATAAACATTTACTGGTTCCTGCCTATCGAGTATCCTACGGAGTTATCGAGATCAAGCAACCAGATGTGCCATACGGGTAATCAGTGCTTGACGGTTCTGCTGGATGTCGAGGTGGTCCTCATATTTGGAACCGCGTATGCATAATGTGGCGACCGGTCTGGACGAAGTTATTCGCTGGGTTTCCTATTCAATTGGAGTCACCAAGGGATGGAAACCATAGAGCGACCAACCTTGATGCTAGACCGCCGACAGACTTGACGAATACGAACCGCCTCGAGATAGAAACCCATGATGCAACGCCATGAGCTATCGCTAGTGGGTAATTCAATCCGCCTATTCTGATGGATTCTCCTGTGTCAAGGGCCATCAACGATCTGCTTTGTCGCTTCAGAGGTCTGGTTGAATAAGGATAGTTTCCCAATTAACAGTCGACCATTATATGAGTCAGACGCCGAGACAAAAGTCAGAATTCAATCCCCCTTCCATAATCTCATTGTGAAGCCGTACATTTGGTGTGGTGGGACGTGTCTCGGACAAGTGCTTTTTCGTTCACAGCCGGCTACCGCGCAGTGGATGTATTGCCTTCAAATACCCGATGCGGTGTTTGTGAAAATCTCCCGCGTCCACTTAACAACTGCGTATGTCGACCAGAAACAACCCGCTTCTTACTATTTGCATGTGATATTCACGTACTCCATGTGTCGCCTGGTTTGCTTTTGTCGTCCTTTTTGAAACAGGCTGTTTTTTCAGTCCGGCCCTTGTATAAACACCCGTTTACTTTCAAAAGACTTTCTCATCACCATGTTGCACTGTTACACATTTAAAATTTTCGTTTTTGTGTAGCTTTGTGGTTGCTAAGGTTTATATTTTGGAAAAGCCAGGATCAATCTCGTTTTCATTTGAATTCAGACCTAGAAGTACTGAGATTTCCGGTGCCAAAACCTGGCGCATCAAGAATATTTTCGTCGCCTTGGGGAGGCTCAGTGTTTTGTGACATGTTGATGGTGTTCAGTAGGCATGATAATTCTCCATTTTCTTGGAGATAACCGGGATGGCTTCACACAGGTTCTGTAACTCAGGTCTAAGGTCTCTCCTTGGTATCGTTGAAACTTCCGGTAAAGTAAGCAGACCAACTAACCTTGAATAGACGGCATAAGATGCGTGTGAATACTTACGCACACCAATAAGCCCTCTCCTTGGAAGAGTTCTAGTCAACCTGCAACAACGTAAGCATTCGGAGTGGATAAGATAGCACATAAAACTTGGGTTGGCCACAGACCCTTAACTTACCAAAGATCCCAGGTGATTATAATTCTTTTGGATGCGATTTTGCTTTTCTGTCGAGTTCCCACACAGGATAAAATTTGAGAGACTGCCGAATGTCACTCAAATAACTTCTGGCTGTGGGAGGTGTACATTCAAGAACAGTTTGAAAACAGACCCTGTTTCGCATTTGTTAACTTTTGCTCACTTCAATTCTACCCTAAGTCTTGTGGACCGCCCGCATTCCGAAGACTGACTTTCGTGACGTCATGAATTTTGTTTGCTTCTGTTTGTGCAGGAGTAATTTTTAAAAGCTTCCAAATATTTCCATCCCAGGAAATGACACTTTGAGGTACCAAAGCGCCACCTTTACTTCAGAGTACTTCATTGGTTTATAATAGCGATAATAATAATAATATGCATATTTCCCGACATCCGAGGGGCGTGAGCAAGACAAGATCAAATTGACACAAGGATGGCGCAGTGGACACACGTAAAACAAAAATTCAGTCGTGAAGACGCAGAGTGTCTGTGCTCTCATGAACAAAACCCGCAATATCATAGGTTAAACACCAAAAAGTTCTGGGGCTGACTATGAGTTGCGCAATGCCAGTCAATCCATGTTTAAATGCATCAAGGGTGCCTATCGCGGGTGCAAAATTTGGCAGGGAGGCAATGGTGGGCGTTGTCATATGGCCGGATTCCTCAAAACTTAGGAGCGTTATACTGTGAAGATGAAGATCAATCGGGATGCAATAACGGGATGGAAATGAGTCAAAACCACACTGGATATCATATGAGGTGGTTGGAGAATGGTGGTTAACAAAATTCATGAGTCAAAATAATGCTGAAGATGAAACAACGGGAAACATTCAAGGTCGCATCAAACTATTTAGGGGACGAAATTATATGAAGGCTTTTGGACGGAGAGACAATGGAAATCACGAGAGTGGTCACTGGACTTTTGTGGCTGGGAGCGGATTGTGATGGGCGGCGGGAAGCAAACGGGCACGTGTAAAAATTACAGTCAGTCTTTAACTGCACTTTCCATGAATGACCTGCGTGTTTTCCATGCTTAGCATCGGAGATTTTGGTGTTCTGTTGCGGTGGGGGTCTGGGGGTTTGGAGACTGCGCGGCATTTCATTAGTGTTAGGAACCGTTTTGGCCAGTCGAAATGGTCCATCTGATAGGAGACACCCGGGGCGGTCATTGGAGTGGCTTGGTTTGTCTTAGGATGACCCGGCCAGGTACTGTGGAAGTTGGCTAGGCTGTATTCGGAAATGTTCGCCAAACTCCGGGTTTGACTGGTATGTCAGTAGCGTTGCTTGTTTAACTTGGAAGTGAGTACAGAATGTATTCTTCGGTTAGCCCCACTGACTAACATACAGTTTCAATCTTCATTTCACAAAATTTACTTTCGGCCTACGGGCAGACATCGTTGTTCTTGCTTTTATTAGATGTTAGTTGTTCGAGCTCTACTCTCAGAGGTTTGACACAGTTTTCGATTCGGCTACTGTTTAGTCGCATTCTCCTCCACTTTGGCCCAAACCGTCCCTGTGTTGAAATTACTACGGGTAGCCTTGTTCACTGATTCCTTGGAACACTGTATGTTGTAGTCTTTGGTCGTGTGGTTTGTTTCCTCCGTCAAAATTATTCAGTGCGATTTTTACCAGGAGTGCCAAATAATCCAAGGCGGAGCTCACAGAATGCTGTCGCGGATGTGGAGGCAAGGGTGGGCAAGACCTTTAGGCCCATTTTTCTGTTTCTGTTCTTGGCTCTATTATGGCCCCAGGGACACTTGATATATCAGATATCCTAGTGTTCTGAGCTAAAGCAGCGTCACTGACGAATAGCACAACATTACAGATCAGAAGAACCCGGAATAAAGCAAAAGCTCTAATCGCTGGCTGCTTCATAGAAGATACAAGTAATTCGGCTAGCCTCCAGTATTTCAGAAGCTTCAATAACGTTCGAAGTGTCAAAGGGTTTTAGAGAATGGGTGAAAAGTTTTGTGAAGGGATACCGCCAAGTGTCCCTGAAGGCTAATTGTGGAAAATAGGAACTTCAAGATTATAACTCACGCCTCTTGCGGCGGTCATCCTGGGGGTCGATCTACCACGGGGCAAATTCTGCGCCCTTGAGGAGTAGCCCACCATCTACTGGAAATTCGCTCGTCATTTGGGATTATATGCAACCGCCAGAAACCCACATGACAGCGGTGAGCATTTCATGTACCTCACTTCTGGGGGACAGGCCCAGTGATTCGGTCAAAGAATGCGCCAATCGGCTCCCCCGGTAGTTTATGCGGACCTTCGTGCAATTCCAAGGGATTTCCTTTGCCATCTGTCTGTGGTCGAACTTTCGTTGCTCGACGGTTAATGGAAGGTTTTTGCGGAAAGGACGTGGAATCCCACTACATACACCGGTCTGAGGTACACACGAATTGGTGCAGGTCTGCCCCCGAATTCAATGAACTGCACTGAGATCCTAAATTTATTGCTTACCATAGAACTCATCGTTCGAAATCGTCCATGCACTGCGTACAACAAGTGAGTTAATGCGCATAAACAATCGTTTGGTAACATTTTTTCTGCCAGAAGGCGGACAAGTGCCTGCGGACGGAGCAACTGGAGGGGTAAAGCATCCAGTTAACCTACGCTATCCTTGAACACTAAAACTGATCACAGTGCGTCTCCCAATTCTGGCTGCCTGTCTACCGATAGGTAGAAACGTTGCTACCGGAGGGGAATTCTTGGTTGTTAACTAAATCTTCAAAGAAACTAACAACAACCCTCATCAGATAACCAGGTAAAATTTGCCCAGCGTCTGGTTCTAGTTTACTGAATAAACTGAACGACCCGTGACCTACAGGCCTACCACGAAGAAGAGTGCAAACACTAAATCTCACATTAAGTGGTCATCATCCTTCATACAAAATATCTACCGCACAGACTTATGCACATCAGTAGTAATTTTGCGAAACCCCTACTGACTAGCTACCTTTCAAACATAACGTCTGTATCCCTACGTTCTGCTGTGCTTAACTTTGTTACCACTTCTCTCGTTGGCGCCCAAAGCACCGGACCAAAATGTAGTATCAACCCGCTAGCCACGTAAACGACATGTCATGCTTTCTGGCAACTCCCTCCCATAGTTACCTTCCTCACACCCAAACAGGTCCCCGCTTCAGAATACTCACCATTTTATCAACTTTTATTACGGACTATCTTCCGATCATTCTGCGCTTCTAGCACGTAGCCCGTCCTGCCCTGCGTGCATGACCCAAAAAGAGAGGTTAACGGTAAACGCCGTTTCCCTGTTGTCGTTTTTATCTCCGTCAATCCTAGCGATGTTAACCCGTCCGTTGGTCTACTGCCTTCTGTCAATGTCACTGTTGAGCGTGACAGAAAATTCACTTACTGGGGAATGTAATGGTGGCGGACCGTTGCAGATAGTCAACATAATACTAACTGCAAATGCTTACATATTGTATAGATCCTTTAGCCAATAGCCTCATCTGCCTCACTGATGAAACAGTCTACTTTCTGGCTGGGTGCACTAAACTCTTCGTATTCCTTTTCACGTTCATTTAACTCCGCCCATACAATCGCTAAACCTCCTGGGCCATGCCCTTCGAACTTCTCCTCACAGTGTATTGAAAGAGTTATACGTGCCTGAGACTCCCTACCCAAATGCATTCCTCCACCAGCCTCTCTGCCCAAATTGATGTCTTAGACATGATTTGCTACCACCAAAAAGCATCACGCCGAAGCAAAATTTGGCGATTCCAACGATGTTGCTTATACGGAGCCCAGAATCCGATAATGCATCGAGCACCCAACCAGTCTCTCTATGGAACTCCCTACAAGGTTGAATAATAATACTGCATGTTTCTCGATTTGCGAGAGGCATGTGCAAGGCAAGATAAAAATTGCGCAAAGAAGGCAGTACATACACGGAAAACAGAAATCAAACACACAATGCAATGTGTTTTCGCTCACAAGATCATGACGGGTAATGTGGTTTGCTGGGCACGAGGTTTGGAGTTTCAAATGAAAGCTAAATAATGATTAGCAAAGATTTTTCTGTGACTGATTACCAGCCTTGCACTGAGAGTAATAATACGTTTGAGTCAATCAAAAGTGCGCATCGCGGGCGCAAAATGTGGCTGGAAGGCAATGGATGTCGCCGCCAGTTGACCGGGATCCTCGGAAATCAAGAGAATTATGTGGTGAAGATTAGGATCAATATGGATGAGGTAACGTAATGGAGATGAGTGAACTCCAGACTGGATGTCACATGAGGCAGCACAAAACGCGAAAAATCTGGAAGCACAGTCCACTGAGCAAGGAACGCGGCGACACGGGATGGGAATTATGTAATTGTGGGACTAATGCATGAGGTCTGATTTGCGCAAATTTGTGTTCGTGAATTTCAATTTGTTCCAGAGATGAAGATGGGGTTAGAAAGGAGGAGAACCGGAATCAAATGAGTCAAAGTCCGGTGGACTCTTGTGGACAGCAGTTGCCAGGAACACCGGTCTATTGCAAAATTCCGCAGGCCAGAGTAGAGGTTGACGGAAAATGATGGTCCTCAGCTGTTTTCGAATGTCGAGTTGCATCTTAACGTCAGTTTATATCAAATGCCAATAAAAATGCTGTCCTTCGTTGGCCCGTTTAGCGTGGTTTTGGCAAAAGAACCTTTTGAAAGGGCAAGAGGAAGCCAGCGCAAAATGTTGCACTTGAACTTAGGATATAGAGTACCGTTTGCCACAAAAGTGGCGGTGGGTGGGGTTGACCAAACCTGTAAAGCACCGCTTGATGGTGAGCGCAGGAAGTGTAATCCGCCAGCCCAGTTGCACACTGCTGCAGCCGAGCAGTCCGCCCTATGTGCGCCGGCCAAAGCGATGGATACGGCCGCGCACCGCACTATCGTGGTAACGCCGGTTTACTCGTGGTGTGGAGGAAGGAACTCAAATATGGTGGGGTAAGGGAGACATCGTCTTTCCTGCAACTGCTGCTGAGAATAATAATGATGGAGCTACAAAGATAGATGCGCCAGGGGTTGACTATTTTCAGCGCGGAAATCATGGATTATATTCCGGTCTAGGAGGCAGTGCCTTTCGAAAACAAGAAATAATCGGGGCCATCGGGTATGGTAAATTAAAATGTTCGCTATGGGAAGAGAAGATATCACGTAGGACTCTATGTTCTTGGATGTAGCATGAGGTCTGGATTGTTTAAAATGGACAGAGGTAAAAGTGAGCAGTGAGAAAGAAAGAATTCAAGATGTTGAATTTACTTCGACTGCAGGGTTCTGTTTGGGTTTGTTAAAACTAAGGTGATTTCTACGGTCCAGAGTCATTTTCTTGGAGTGAAGAAATGATGAAATATAAGGATGAGGAAGACAGTTAATGTTTTTTAGAAGACGTTGGCCGGTGATGGTTGCCACACCTTTTGGCGACAGTGTTGGAATTAGTTATGTGGGGGATGGGAGGGGGCTGTGGGTGAACAATCCTATACACAGTTAGAACGATAGGGTTTATGAATATGACGTCAGACTGTTGACCAATATGTACCGTTTTTGCGGGCAGAAAATCGATGAGCTGCATATGACGTGAAACTGCACGTAAGTACGTGGCATGCGCCAGTTCCGGAGCTCTCTTTAAAGTGGGGGAGATTAGGTTGATTCCTATATGATATCAGTAAGGAGATTTACTTTCCTTTCCGCAATGAACGAAAAGGCGACAGCAAGGCGTATTTCAGAAGCCCAGTCCAGTTTCAAGCACTCGGTCCTCAAGTGAGTGTGAGTGGTAAAGATTAATGAGCAAGGGCACAGTAACTACTCTACGTACTTCGTTTTTAAGTGCAATAAATAATGGTAACAGAATGCGCAGCCATTGGGGGAGTTTATTCTAAAGCGACGAATATCTAACAACAAAGACTTTGGTTCTAACGGAAATCTTTATAACAGAGAGTTATACCGAAATCCACATTTCGGAGCGAGCATGGAAGTGGGATACTAACACGAGATGCGAAGACGCAGCTGTCCCCTGGGATAATGTTTTTAAAATGCCAGGTTTACTCTTATGCGTCGGAGCCATAAGGGACCTAGTTTCAGCGACTCATAGCGTTCCATTTAATTTAGGCTTCTAGAGTAGCCAATCATCTGCTCGGAAAATGCACGCTGGACGTTTTCAATTGCCACTCTGTCGCATTGCCTCATGTTAGAGCAGGCTAGAGAGCAATACTCCAGAATATGTCTGACGTGGGTCCTAAAACGACGTAGTTTGCTTTCGTTCAAGTTCAGAGGTATGTGTGACAGCCCTACTAACTTGTTTGCTTTCGCCACTTGTGAGATAGGATGCTCCGAGAAGTTTAAGGTGCAGGAATAATTTAGGTCTAGGTCGTGAACTTGGCAGTGAACGGGGACGACTTGGTTTCCAAGCTTGTATTCTCTTGGGGGTACAACGCATTTGTGCTCTATGATGCTGGATTTTCGGCGGAGAATTTCATCATCTAATCGTTTGCCCAGGAGTTGAGTGACGTTAAGTCTTGCGATGTTACTTACGATGGACTTTAAAGCTTCAAGGCCAAAGGTGTACACAATTTTCATACCGGCTGCGAATAGAAACGGAGTGCCCTTTCGAACAACATCCAAGACACCTTTGACGTACAACAGGAGGAGCAGAAAGCCCAGAAAGTTGCCTTGGACCACACCGGTGGACACTAATCTAGGTTCAGATATTAAGCCATTTACTTGCACTATCTGGTTTCTAACTGATAGATAAGATAAAAGCACGACAGGATTGGATCATCAATACCGTAGGATGCCGTTTTATTTAGCAACCTATGGTGGAAAACTGTCGATAGCTTTTATCATGTCTAAAACAGTTACTATAACTGGCTTCCCAGTGCTCAGGGCCTCAGTGATAGCGTTCAGGCAGTCAGTCATGCAAGTAGCGCAGGATTTCTTACGAAGGAATCCATGTTGTCCAAGGTTAGTGAGTTTATGTTCCCGAAGGTAGGCCATAATACTATTCTCAATCAGGCGTTCCATGACCCTGGAAACTATTGGAGTGTGGTTATTTGAGCGGTACTTTGCAGGGTCACATTATGTATCCCTTTTGTGAACAGGTATGATCAGAGGTGTTTTCCACGCTGCCGGGAATTTGCGGCACTGAATGGATAAGTTGAAGATGTTTGCTTACTAAATTTGGATATTGCCTCCACCTAATGCGAAGGCATCCGGAGGTAGTGAATCAGGTCCAGGGCGGTAGCCAATTTTGGTTTTTACCAACAGCTGGGCTGCGCCCTTTGGAAGAAATACAACTGTTGAGTAGGACTCTGCAGTCAAGTCAGGTTGGTATGGGGTAGACGGATTACTGTTGTTTACCAGAAAAGGTGCAAAGAATTCACCAAAAGGTTCTGCAATCTCCTGTTGGCCGTTTACATAAATGCCGCTTTGAATGATACACGGGACTTGGGAAGCTGAGGACTCAGAAGTAGTTCTGCGTTTAAGCAGTTTTGCCAGTTTTGCGTTTGGGTTCGGCTGGTTTAGAGCTTGCAGCTCCTGGCCTGTGCATCTGTGATCCACTGCTATTTTTAGAGTTTTAGTAAATCAACTTATTTGCAGAAACAACGAAAAATCTCTGGTCTTAGAAAAGGCACGCCGAAGTTTAGCAAGATTACAGTTCTTTTGGACGGTATGCTCAGAGTGAGGTATGCAGTAATGGGATCAAGGCATTCTTGCAGGTTGGAGTAAAACTGACCAGCGGCCGGTTGTACTTCCGTTGATAGAAAAAATGCGTCTCAGTTAGAATTACAAATTAGAGTGGGTAGATGATTCCAGCCAGCTATGAAATACGGCCTTAGAACGGGTAGGGATACCCACACAGCGTTCATCCTTGCCACACATGCGACTCGCCTCCACGCTTTGCATTCGCTCTGCTTTCGCTCAGCCGGCTCAAGTTAACCCTCCATTTACTCCATTGAAGGCCCGCCCGTGTCGTAGGTAAAGAAAATTAACAATCTATTCTCATTAAAATATGGACTTGACCGCTTTGTGTAAAATCCTGACGGTTGGATAGGATAGGAGAGTTCCAAAGTGGGCTCCTCTCCTCTTGTGAAAACTGTTATCAGTGCTACTGTGAGGCAGAAGGTCATGAGTGTCCACCGAAGAACAACCGAGGCTACCGCATCTACGTTTCCATGACCTCAGAGCCTTATAATAATATTTTATTCCTTGGACAGAGCCAGGAGCATGCATTGCGCCTGATCATGACGTGCGAAGATGGTGAAAATCGAGGAAAAGATTAGGTAAAATATTATATATATGTATATGACACTTTAGTTAAGCATGGATTTGCAAACGTTGGAGGGCCTGTTCCTCAGGACAGGTGTTTGGTAAGGGCATAAATAATAATGAATTTTCAAGCGGCTTATTCGAGTCCAATGGGGACTTCTCGTCCGTATCGATCGGTATCATTTTGGGGCATCTTGCAGGCCGCCATATGCACGCAGCAAACGGAAACGGACTGATAACTTTACCGGAAATACATTTTAATCGGTGATGTTTCTGAATGTCCGGAGTGGGTACCGCGTGGCAAGAAAAAAACCATAAATGAAGAAACGGCAAGCTTGGAGGCAGTTTATCGCGGAATGCATAGTCGAGTTAACAGTACACTGAACGGACACTGGCAGTATGAGGGGCGAAAATTTGTAAGCACACTGCGTTGG
The DNA here is from genome assembly GCA_008360955.1 of Fasciolopsis buskii. Taxonomy (NCBI): domain Eukaryota; kingdom Metazoa; phylum Platyhelminthes; class Trematoda; order Plagiorchiida; family Fasciolidae; genus Fasciolopsis; species Fasciolopsis buskii. The sequence goes on from LUCM01001194.1 coordinate 24,445, forward strand.
ACAAGGAAGACGGCGGCTAAGACGTGATAGAAATCGTGCAGTCGCATGACTAACCCATGAGACTTGTTTTGAAAATTTTGACTTCATTAATCTCAGCTACGCCCAATGAGAGAGGGAAGGTTGGAAAAAGAAGAAAAGGAAGGGGAGTCAAATCGGGCAATGTTTGGTGGACTCCTGTGGAGAGCAATTGCCAGGAGCACCAGTCTATTGCAAAATTCCGCAAACCAGAATAGAGGTTGATGAAAAATGGTGGTCCTCAGCTGTTTTCGAATGTCAAGTTGCATTTTAACGACAGTTTTTATCAAATGCCAATAAAAATTCTGTCCTTCGTGAGTCCGTTTAGCATGGTTTTGGCAAAAGAACATTTTGAAAGAGCAAGCGGGGGCCAATACGGAATGGTTCACGTGAGCATAGGGATTAGAGGGCTGTTTGCCGCTTGCTTACGAAAACCTCTCACACGGTTGCCGGAAAACCGTTCTCATTGGACTTCATCTCGGCATCCGGACCGATTTGAGTATGCAGCTTACTGAGCTTTCTATCCTTACCTCCCACAAATTTATCCTTGTTCCCTCTTCCCAACCTGCCCGAAATTACATGCAAGCCAGAGACGTCAAACCATTCTTGTGGAAGTTTTCATAACTACTGATGGTGTGCAACACCCAACCCGTGATTCTCGGCGATTTGTAAAACAAAAACCCCGAGGACCTCAATACACCTACCTACCGCGCGACTTCCCCATTTACGCATTTCTACCTGGTTCCGCTTCTTTTATCGCCCTGGAGACAGTCTGTTTGCTGCTTGTGATGGGCCCTTAATCTGGTCCAAATAAAATGATGAACCAGTTAGCTACAAAACAGCAGGCAGTCGGAAGAAAAAATCCCACCAGGAAAATCGGAGCTTGCTGGCCTCCTTGGCAGTCAGAATCCCAGCCACGCCTGTGAAAGCGGCAACAAGACCAAATAACATCATCTTAGCTCCCTCGTCTTCCAGTCACACTTCCATATTTCCTTGAGTTCGTTAAAGTGATGCTGGGCAGACCTCTATCACAAAGGGTCGCCTTCCAATCTAACCGTAAATAAATAGATAAGCAAATTGCGTATATTTCTCGAGGTCCGGCTCATGCTCCAGGCAATATTAAACTTCTACAGGGATGGCCCAATAAAGCCAAGAAAAACAACAGCCAGAAATGAAGATGCAACATGCCTGCGCACCCATGGTCAGAACCTTCAAGATGATAGGCTGGGAATTAGTTTTGGAGTTTTTCAATAGAGGCCAGTTAATCCTTCGCCAAAACTTTCTGGGGCTGATTGTTAGTCGTGGATTGGGAGTCATTCCATGTTGAATTGCATCAAAGGCGCGCATCGCGGGCGCAAAATTTAGCTGGAAAGCCATGGCAGGCATCGCCAAATTGCCGGGTTCCTCGAACATCGAGATGGTTTTACGGTAAAGATAAAATTAATTTGGATGTCATAACGGAATGGAGATGATCCCAAACCAGCCTGGGTATAACATGCAGTGGTTTGAGAATGGGAATTACCAACACCAAAGGCTCATTGCAATCGGAGCGGAAAGCACTCAAGATTGTATCAAACTATTTGAGGAACGAAATTGTGGAACTCAATAATGTTCACTGGACCCGTGCGGCTGGGGGCGGTCTGTGATATGTGGAGCACGGGAAAAAACGCGCTCATGTAAGAATTACAGTCAGTCTTTAAATACACTTGCCATGAATGGTCTGTGTGTTGTACCTTTGACTTCTAAGTTTTCGATGTTCTGCGGCATTGTGAGTCTGGAAGTTAGAGGGCTGGACGACATTCCAGTGTTATTATTAACGGTGCTTTGGCCAGTCATAATGGTTCACCTGAGGGGTGATACCCAGGGCACTCAGCGGCCTGGCTTAGTTTGCCTTTTGGGTTAGGCCGAAAAGAGAGATAGGGCAGTGTGAAATAATTTTCATCTGGTGTTATGGTGAGTAAACAATGCTGAAATAGTCAAAACAGTCAGTTCATTAGGAGAACTTTAGGGTCCACTATAGATTATATATAACTTCGAAGGGCCTCCAAGATCGTAGAAGTGATCCGCTTTTGTGGTGGCCCCATGGTGGCTCTGGAGCAAGGATGTCACTATTTTTTATTAGCCGTGGAATTACTGCCACTCAGACCCTTAAGATTATGACTAAATTTACCAGCCGAATATACCCACTGTTGCTCCTACCACCGACCGCGCACCTATGTTCATTGTAACCTCAGCCGGAGGCAAGCTTGGGAAGCCGCATCCAACAAAATAGGATACAGTCACACGGTGAGGCTAATAAAAATGTCTCCTGTGCCTCTGAGATCTACGGTATATGTATATTTCGGGCCTTAGCAGAAGCAAACAATGACCGCTACTTCAAACCAGAGCACGCAGCGTCAGGGGAAATAAATCAAGGGGGTTGGTAATAACTCTAAAATGGAAAAGCTTTGGGTAAGAGAAATGCAGAAATCAGTCAAATCACACACAGTCATTGTTAGTGTCAAAGCATGAAAAACACACCTGCAACAATATGTGAACTACTTCTAGGAAGAGGAACAATAAACACCAGAAAAGATTCGAAGAAGATGCAATGTTTTGTTGAGAGCCAAAAGGGGGCAATATATAATTTGGTTATGATAGTGCTGGTATGGCTGGGAAACCTAGGAGGAAACTGTCATAAGACAGTCAATTCAATTGCACGAGTACGTACAAACTACTTCAGACTTGCCAGCCCAGGAGCTTGTGTACGTTGCGAAACTGTCTCCACTCTTCGTGTCCAATACTCTATCTTGCCGATGGAGTCTGAAACTATCTATCGACACGGGTGAATCCGCAGCATCCGGGTTCAGCCCAGTTTCTTGTATGCAGATGACACAAGTATGAACATGGATCGGTGGCTAAAGTGTGAGAAAGGGGTCCGCCACTTTCGCAAAGAGATTGGATGTTGTTACTCAGCAACGTCAGGATGGACGTCTTAGCCAAAAGGATGCGTTTATGGGCTGCCTTCCAGCCAGCGCAAGTGCATCTTTCACATCGATTAGAAGATCGTTGAGGTGCAGCAACTTGGAATCTCAGTATATGTTGAGAAACGATACGGTTTTCGAGCAAAAGGAATTCCAACCGCTTGTGGCTTCGAAAGTAGAACAAAAATATCCGAAAACAAAGTAACGAAATAGAACAATATAGGATTTTAGCGCATGAAATCAGAGGGCTCGCGCGTTTGCCAGACAGGATGGGTTCATCGGAGGATGTAAACGCGTTGAAGGCTGAATAAGGCCCAAGAGTTCCCAAAAGGAAGGGAAAATTTTGATATAATTTTGTACCGGCTTTGAGTTGCGGGTGTGGCGAAATAAAACAAGAATAAGCTAAAATGACACCATCAGTGGACATGTGCAAACAAAAGTATAAGCGAAAAAAATATGGAAGTATAACAAAATGTTACATAAAACAAAATAGTTTGGTAAGCAACACTGGAGAGGCAGAATGTTTACGTGGCGGAGTCTTATTAAACAGCAAGTAGTGAATGCGAACTACGGCGGAGATGGGGCACTTGCAAAAATGTTCGTCCGAAAAGTTTTTAACAGACTGCCTGGAATTATGAGGTAAGTTCAGAATATCTAAACTGGAACCGGGGGTGATCTGTTGTAATACTGGAGCATTATTTGGCGTCTGGTGTTACACGCCACGGCAGAAACTGTCAATCTTTTATTACTATTAGCCAGCTGATGTTTAGAATTTGTTTACCATCGCAACAGCTTTCGAAATTCAAAAGTGCATGTCCAAAGATTAGGGGCTAAAATGAGAGAAAAGAAGCAGAAGACGAAAAACGACAGGGAAGACCATACCTGGCGTCAGCTAACATGTTGCCTGATAGTTTTTGAGCTGTGGTAATACACGTTGTCATGAGCAGTGGTGGGCATATCATGGCCAGTAATCCGAAAACATTTGTGGTGGATTGATTACAAGTGGAAATCAGCGATAATTATGTGCTTGGTTCAGTAAATTTCTCCGTCCGGCCATAATTGTACATGTCAAACTGCTTTCTGTAACTGTTGTGGGTGGTCTGGTTTCCTCAAGTTTGGATAATACTGGGGCCTGCATGATGTTGCAGTAGTGAGCGTCGTCCAGAAGAGCTAACTGTAAGGAAATCAGAAAAGTAAGCATAAAATTGGACTCCAGCAATGGCCGCTGGCTCCTGAAAACTAACCGTGTTGGTGCAATCGGGCGCTGTCCACAAACAAGCCGGATTATTCCACGTGCAATATTTCTGGTGAATCGACAAAGCATAGGAGGATTAGAATTATACAGCGATGTTACTTATACCGCAAAGAGCTCAAAAAGGCTTAGGCTGAGTAGCGGGCATTGATGGCCTGCACCAACCTTTAAAACACATTTTAGGATTGTGACAAGTTTGAATCTAAACGACCTGGGAAAGATTTAACGTGAGTGGAACTTCTGGCCAACTTGCACAAAGGAGAAATGGGGAGATATGTTGTTTTGGCGGACCTCAAACAGTCGGACATTTCTAAAGTTGGAAGATAGAAATACATAAAAAAGATTGGTGGCTGTGAAAATTTCAGTAAATTACGGGAAAAATGTTTTGCTCGGAGACCAGGTAGTCGACGTAAATATATGGGATGACTTCAGAACAACTGCTATTAGCGGGGCTCTCTCATAGGTTTCCTGTTTTATCAACGAGGTGCCGCATATCTCCGTAACCTTGTTTATTGCTGAAAAATAACTCGAGGTTTAATGGGATGGATGCGACATATAAGTCTGCCCCATACCATGCTGTGCGTTACATGAAAAAATTAGTTACGATGGCAACCTTGGCGAAGATGACTAGCAGGGTAAAAGGCCTACTTATCAATGGGTGTGCACAAGATGTTTTAAAAACAAAAACAAAGAATACCATGTGAGTGGTCGGTTTGAATAGGACGGATAAATTAGACTTCAGGCGGCAAAGACGTAGAGGTTCAGGTGGAACAACCCGCATCTTCGACAATAAGATGGGGGAGAGGATACTTCCACAGGCCTATTGCAAACAGAAGGCACCATGTTCTGAATGACTGTAACCTTAGATGCGGGCATGTTGAGGGAGGTTAACTGTCATATTGCAAGAGGGGTTAAACTTGTGCTTCGTATGCAAAAAGCGTAGTATTATTATTGATACTAAGGATACAGCGAAGTAATAGGCCGGAAGTTTGCCTAGTTCTAGTTTCGGTGTGAGATCTGTTCGAATAAACTTCGCGTAAGCGAATGGGGAAGTTCTGGATCTTTAACGGAGTGGTTGATGGGGAACTGGACATTATGTAAGCTGAATGAGCTGAAAGGAAAATAAAATATGAGCAAAAAAGTTTCTTTTCGTCGTACAGAACTGAATAGTATACAAACAACAACATTAACCGAGGAAGTTTAGATCGCAATGAATGCAGTCAGCGAAACTGGTTGGTCGGCGGGCAATATCAAAGAGTAACTTTGTAATATCAGCAAAAATGAAGAAGATATGCTTTGGGTTGAGAAAAATGACACTGATATACGTAGGGTAGACCAAAGAGCCGTGGACGGCCTATCGGATAGCAACACAGGTGATTGGTTTTGGGAATGACCGGTGTCTACCAGTCTTGACAACTTGTGAGTGGGCCGTCAAGTAAAAGGGCAGCCAAAAGCGTACATTATCGATGAACCAAGTAATAGGAGTTCGAAGGAGGGACTATGGGATAAGGGATTAAGTGCCTTAGGAATGTCCAGAAAGGCTGCGGTGGCTGATGTACCGTTGTGGCAAGAAGAAGTGAGTAGGTTGAGGAAGTCATTGAGATACGCGGAGCATGACCGCATCTTATTGAAACCATATCCGCTCTCGTGGAGCAAGCTGTTACGGGAATTGATTGTTATCCAGTCACTATTTGAACACTTTTCATTAATTTTGCGGACTGCGCAAGTGTGATTGATGGGTCGGCAGATTTCGGGGTTGTTGCGGGAGCCCTTCATTTTGTATAGTCGAATGACCACGTTGGCCTTTCATTGGGATGAAACTGTGACGTAGTCTGCTGACAAAGCGAAGAGATTTATTAGTCGAGTGGCGATATCTGAGCCTCCAAAAGGAGTACATGCTGGAGGTGGGTAACATCGGGGCTAGTAAGAAGGGGAAATTTTTTCGAACAACCGCTTTATCGAGGAATCTCGTTGAGAAGTTAATGGCGGGAAGTGGGGAAGCTGGGTATTGATGGGGACTGAAGTGAAGGATGGATCAAAATCAGCGGCGAGAAGAGGGAGAGCAAGCGACTGTTTAATAACTATACAGTGCTCTTTGGATTGGCTGTCTCATGCGAACTGGTGATGACTAGTTTCGGTAACTGGTAAGAAGAATAGGTAAATCACAGGAAGGACGTTGACAAGGTTACCATATTTATTTGGGTCACAAAAAGCACACCCCTTGGTTTCTTAGGCAATTTGTGTAAGCAAATATGAATGCTATATTTGACAGTTCTGTGCTCAGAAGGGGCGAGAAGGCCCCTGCGGAACGAAATTTATTCCGAAGCGTTATGATTTACGCTCCATGGTGAGAAGCCCTTGATTCGTAAGCCTAGCTGGAGGATGATGTAGTACGGCTGGATTGCGAAGGCATGGGAGAAAATTTACGCAGACTGAATCAGCTGATAACTGACTTTCTGTAATGAGAAAAAGTTGTCACAGTTTAAGAATCCGACTGGGGCTTTGTTGGCTAGGATGCAAATCTTGGTATTTGCATTGATACAGTTTGTTGGAGGTACTGTAAAACTGCAAAATATTACTTTATCTTCACTTTCATGGAAAATATATGGCACACCTTTGCTAACCTTGATGATGTCTAATGCAACGATAAACCGAGGATGTTTCCACCTCTCGGGGCCGGTAAACCTGCTGGGACCACTCGGCGAATGAGATAAACGAGATAAAGTTTTGAAATACCGAAACGTTTGAGAGTAAGGGCAGGTACTTAAGGGATTTCGAAGCTGCCGGCAACGATCTTCACAGTGGATTGATGACTTAGTGAGAAGTTGAGGGAATTTATGATGGAGCCGAACGTTTGCGTGTCTCCTCCAGGACAGCGGCAGATTCAGCCTACACGTATGTGTTAACATTCGACCACGAGCGTTGGCTATTTGAAATCACGTTTAGCTGACGATGAGCATCCCTCTACCCTGGAACTAGTTACACTTTTTCAAAAAGCCAAGAACACCACTTTTGCATTTGCCAAAAAAGGTCTGGAAAACGGTTTTTGCCTCGCCAACGAGAAATGCTCAACGAACGGTTTCTCTTATCTGCGTTTTTGAGACAAATACTATGTCAGAGTTAAGGAAAAGTGCAAGGCTTCTTGTGTAGCCTATTAAGCCCGACGGCCATCTGACGTCTGTCAGCAGCATTGAGCAGTTTTCTGACTGGCTGTTGTGGGTAGAGAACTGAAGTGCAGGGGCGTAATACTTTACACAATTTGGTCGTTGCGGTGGTTGTGATGTGAAGTTTTCTGGAGGGGAAAATAGGGTAAATCTTTTGGCCAGGTCACGGTAATTACTCAAAAAAGGTTGACATTTGGTGAATACAGTTATGAGGGGGGAAATAGCTAGGAGACAACTCGTGGGACATGAGAACAAGGTGTGATTTTCAGGGTTGTACTACAACCAAACGCACGAGTTTTGGTTCAGACGAGGCCGGTGAGCGACTTCCAGCGCGATTTTCCCAAAAGTGGGCTTTCCAATTTCCGGATGGCACACCGAAAGCAACGCGTGGCCCAACCTGATGGGAAGCCCAAAGGAGAACAAAATTTCTCCTCAAATTTTAAGGTAGCATTCGTGAGTTAAAATTTACGTGCGCGGGATAACCACACCCATGACATCAATTCTTAGTTATTATCCAGTCGAAGAGTAGTCAAAAAGAGACCAAGAGTTTATATTAAAAGGACGGTCGATAAAGAGGAATTATTAGAAGCCACAAGCCCTGTGATTTAGTGAAATACAAGAGCTTCTGTGCGCTTCATCGGGCTCAAAAACTTTTCTGAGCTAGACTGCTAAAAAAGTAACGTAAGAAACCTGAACACCTACCGTCGATCAGCCTGAGCAATACAGCAAACGTCGATCAAAGCAAAATGAACCACCTTCAGCCAGGGATGCCCATGACTAGCCCAATTGTCCGAAACGTGACCACAATGGCAGAGTGTGAGGACAAAGCAAGGAGAGCTAAGTGCATTGTGGAGGAGGCAAACGACTGTTAAGGTCAGGTTAATTGCGATGAACTTTGGCAAAATTAGTCCGATGCCGGATAACCAAAGAATTGATGCAGGGAATTTTCAGTCAATCACGCTGATAAGCCTCAGCCAACAGGTTTCCTAAAAGAACAGTCTTCCCTGGAGCCTTCATTTTCCTGATTTCCCGTATCACCCGAGTTCAGAGGGCATAAAACAGCACGATTGGTAGGTCCCTTCTTTCAGAATTACTACTGAGCACCCTCTGGTGTGGAACCGGCAAATTCGGTCGGCTTCTGTCAACTGACATTATACGTAGGTCTCGGCATAGGATGTCATTAGCCGTGCAAACATGAACTCTCCGAATCGAGCCATCGGCATCATCTTCATTAACTTTTACCATCCCAAGGCATCACTGGCCCGAGCTTGATGCTTCCGCTTCCACCAGGGCTCTTATAAAAATTTTTTGATGGATCAATCTTTTCCGCCTAGACTTGAAACCAGACAGGTATTCTTGCAACCAGTGACATTTGAAGGTGCTCATCAGCTGGCTGTCGTCCTTCAAACGGCTCGAGCAGTTGCCTGCAATGCAAATGTTCACAGTTGTATCTTCACTGCATCTGAGGGAACAAAACTATCTGGCCTCAATTACGACTGTTTCTTTCCATTTTATGACACTTTTGCTACCAATCCGCTGTTCGGGATACGTTAGACCTCTACAAAATACGAGCCTGACACCTCGTCGATGACGACCTGAGCTTTAGTCAGCACCGCTAACAACCTCCGAACTGCCCATTTCATCCGGTTACACACCCAACCTTGGTGACCAGAAAAGGACTAGAGTGACCTCGGATTTCTTTTGCCAAATGGGAGCCTTCATTTTTCTTCTGGATGACGTTGATTACGCCCTCTTTTACTTCTGAACCTGTCGGGCGCTTTTGATTCTGCAGTTGCTGCATATCTCTGGTGGTGCGACTCTACCTATAATCTTAATCAGTATCATCATACACGAAACGGTAACCTGTTTAAATACAATTTCGAAGTATATCGCGCAGGTATTTGGAAAGATAGACAGATACTCGTAACCGTTCTTTCACTTCCGACTGCTTCGAACCGAAACAAAGTCAAAGTAATCCAAACCTAAGGAGAAAGATTCTACTACCCTTTCGTCGTAAGACAGAAGGAAAGCGGAGCAATCAGTCATTGACTACCGGGGGAGGTCATCCTGTGGAATGTCGAGCAACTTCTTTCAACTCTTCTTATGGCACTAGTCCCCTTCATGGTACATCACTAGTCTCCATTATCTCCTAGGACTGCGAAGTGCTCGTGGTCTACCTCAATGTGTCAATGCGCAATAACCAGGTCTGTAATTGGATGGGTTTTGGGCATAATTGCTCAATGGTTATAACTCGCTGGATAACACTTGTGTTTCAATCAAACCCGGATGCATAAAGCGTCGTCAATGGCCGCGGCAACAGCTTGCGTAATGAGTATTCTTTGGCAGTCTTTTTTACGGAATATTTCAACAGACACTGCATTCAGTGCTGTCTTTGTCAAACTGAGTCTTGTCTGCTTCGCTTCTTTTAGGAATAATTTACCCGTTTTCAATGCTCTAAAGTTTGTTGGGATCATACGGTTCGAATATGGGACAAGAATCTGACCAATGGCTCCTCTCCTCTTTGCATTCTCATCTAGTCTGTGCATCCCGCAGAATTTGTCGCAGACTTGTGCGAGGAACAAAATCCGTACCTTTTTAATTTCTGTGCCATCATGAGGTGAAATAGAAGACGAGTGGAGTGGCGGTATTTAATAAAGCAGGAAAGCTGGACTGGCTAATCGCAGTCGCAATTTACCCTCATATGATACCCAGCCGGATAGTAAGTCGGCTATTTGGTCCTCGGCCTGGATGCATCTCCACTGTGAATCCATTCCGTTATTGCATCCATACTGATCCTCATCTCCACCATATAACCCTCTTGATTATCGATTACCTCGGCCAACGGGCGGCGACAGCCATTGCCCTCCGGCCATATTTTGCGCCCGCGATACGCACCTTTGTTGCATTGAAACAATATAACTCGCAGTGCAGAACTGGAAATCAATCATAGAAAAACCTTTGCGAACCAATACCTAGCTTTGAGTTAAAGCCCCATGCTTGGAAACCGCATTGCCTGTTATGATCTTGTGAGCGAAACCACATTGCAATATATGTTTGGTTTCCATTTTACGGGTCTTCACTCTGCCTTCCTGACCTAATTTTGATTTTATCTTGCACATGACTCTCGTATGTCGAGAAATAAACAAAAACAAACAAACCTTCCAAATTGCTAGAGATTGCTCTCACCCCCTGTCGTTTCGATTTATATAGTCCGATTTCCTGTGCATCATCTACGTAAATAATTGATCTTGCCCTGCGCATGCATCTCGCAAATCGAGAATTATACATTATCTTATCTTATCTTACTTTGGTGGATAACAACCAGCTGGTTGGCTAGGTAAGTACCACATTGCAACGTTGTGTTAAATATGTAAAATGAACAACGGCTGAGTCTGTCTAATGCCACACTTTTCTGAAGATATTGATTAGAACCCACTTTGCTAGCTCATTAGCCTTGGGCCCAAGGACCACCGCCGAGTGTTCTAGCCGAAGCATGGTTACCCGTCTTACAGGCCACTGCCTAGAACTTGCAAAATAAGGGAACCCTTAATCCGACTACTTCATCGGCCTTTGTCTTACACATTCAAAGACCTTATCCATTCTTTGATGTGTCACAGAACATGTCCGATTTGGCGAACCCAACATCAGCTGGCTTCTCAGCGTTTCTAATGCACTTGACCAAGACCCTTTGGCGGCAATATTCAGTTTATTTAAACGTTGATCCCAACCTAGGAGGCACGGGAGCGAGTGTGAAGTAGTTTTTGCGGGCGCAAACGGAGCTGTCATTGTTTTCTATAAATTTTGCTAATACATTTGGTGAATTGGAGGCCCATCTCCAAGGTCATATCCATCTCTGGCCTAGTAATGCACTGATGTCCCTCGCAAAAGTGACCGTCTCGAAATCGGTGGTGAAAGAAGTTAGACAATTGTCACCGTACAAAATATTCTTCATTGCCCCTGGTACTGCTTGGTCATAGCTGATGCCGAACAATTCGCAGCTTTCGGCAAAGGGAAGTTCACACAACATGGAGAGAGCTCTGCTCCAAAACATGTTCGTTTAATTGGTACTCACGAGGTTCCCCTGACAGGTCCCCCGTGGCCACCATTGGAGGCTTAGAGCGCCCGCATCGCTCTCAGGCACTTTCAAACGGATAATATTTACGATATGCAAGATAAAACGGCAAGTCATTCATTCCCCAACCATAGTGTTAGCGGTTTTATGTTTGCCATTGTTTGTCAATCCTGGTAAAGTAGAAAACTTAGCCAACGTCCAAGGGGCCTAGCAACTTAGTCCTGGATTATTAACAGTTTCCTCGGCTTTCTAGGAATAAGAACTTTGTGGCGTGGCAGAAAGGATCGAAGCTAACGGTCATTCCATCACTGATCCACTGGCAATGCTGCAGTGCATCCCGCTTTTGACAGTCCTTTCCATGGAGTGCGTGCATCCTATACGCAGTGCTTCATTCTTTGCCAAATTACGCTGCATTGCATTTATTATCGTGGGTGCGAGGATGCGGTTTCCGGGGGGCGTTTTGGCTTCAGCCCTCCGTGATGGGGGAATTACAAAACGGCCTTACTCGACCATAGCAGCAAGGTTTGTACCCTGCACTGAATACCCCTTATATGACGATTGCACGAATGCGAACTCTTGGAAATAATGAATATAGTATTGCATATTTCTCAATTTGCGAGGGGCATACGCAAGGCCAGATCAAACTTGCACATTGGTGATGCAGAGGGAATGCGAATAACAGAAATCAGTGGGGTGCATGCTACTTTGGATTACTCGGGCACCACAGTCGAAATCCGCAAAGCAATGCGCACTGCGAATGGAGGCCAGTCAAACTCAAAACTGGATAGACCTTTTTGCAAGATAATACGGGGTCTTCAGGGACTGTTGCCCACGAACAATGAGCCATTTCGTATCGCAGGCGCAAAACCTGACAAGGACTCAAAGTCCCATGCCGAAATACAGCCGGATGATACAAAAGTCAAGAGCGTTTCGTGATGGACAAAAAATGAAGTTGAGGAGATGAAGGCAAGTGGGCATAGGATAATTAGATGGCGGTTAGTGAAAACCAAGCCTAAAGCCATGCAGATTGGATACGATGGTCGCATTTAAATAAAAATGAAGCGCCGATAAAATACCGAATGTAAAGAAATGCTGCCAGGACTATGCCAAATTAATTGCAGGATGAGATTTTATAAAGCTTCTTGCCCAGAGTAAATATGGAATTCTCAAGACCACTGACTGTGTTCCTGTAAGGCGCAATGGAGAAAATTTTGTATAAGAATAAAAACATTTCTTGAATGCTCTGGTTCTGGATATCCACTATGCTCTCACTTTTGTAGGTGTGGGCAATTTGAACGGATGCACAAGCCATTCCAGCTGCAGCAGCAATTGATTTTTTGTTCAATCATGAACGTCTATCTGGGTAGGGTATCCAAGGCCATCAGGAGCCTGGTTTTGAGAGTACGGACCAGTGCTCGGGCGCCAGATTTGGCCAGCAGCTTTCCAGCAGCTGTGGGAGGCTAATAGATTTGGATTTGCCCTTAAGGGTGTGTAGCTGGTGACAGCGCGTATATCCTGGATGCAATATATGAAATACAAAAGAGATAAGTGGTCTGGCTTGGGTGTCAGCCTGAAGTTATGGTGGTTAATGAAACCTAGAAAGATAAAAGTATCGAGCAGCCCAATATTGGTCATGTGAATAAAAAACTAAGAGAAAGTAGAAAATATTGCCCTCTATGCGGGTGGAGTGGTGATCAACAATATCAAAATTCGGACGCGGCCAACAAGAAATAAAAAGGCAAGGCGAGAGGTCAATATTTACGACAGGGGATAGGGAGTTAAGGTGAATTGGTCTCAAGGCTCTCCTCGGAGATTTTATCCTTAATATATTGAACCGGTGACCTGGTTACCAACAAAATTCTTATGTGATATGTTGACCGCAGTCATACTGAGATCAGTTTGCCATTGTGATGCAAAGTAATTCAGCTTCAATCAAGTTGGTAACGGCATTGGAGTACCAAGTGTTGAATTTTTGACAGTCTTCATGGACAGCTTGATCTGAGCTGCTGACATGATAAAGGGAATAGGATTGTAGATGGACACTTATGGAGGCTGATGTGTTGAGAATGGGGGGAAACGTTGGACTAAAGTATGTCTTAATCTACTTAATCTGTTAATTGCTTTTTGTATGGAGCTGAGGGACGGGTGGTATGACGACTACGTCGTTGGTGTCAGTTGGAAATAGGTATGGGGTGGCAGTGTATTGGTCTCTTAATCTGAGATGAAGTTAAAAGTCTAGGCCGCCTTCAAAGCTTGGTATAGACTGATATTAGTCCCAGTTAACCTGGGAACTGAGGGTACTTCGAGCAATTTTGATAACACACCTTTATATGTATTGTTATAATTCTCGAATACCTCGAGAGGTATGATTGGTCGCATGACCAAATGTTACACGGGTATTACAACTCACATGTGGAGACAAAAAGAGTAAAAACAGCAACAATGGCGATCTAAGAGCAACAATTTTTTATACGCACTAATAACGCGCACCGCAAGCGCATGGTTCAATTAGAGGTTGGTGGGGGATGTCCGCAGGCTGTTGACGACTTCGACACTCCAGAGAAACGGCCATATTTTGCTGCCATTTAAACTGTTACAAGCCATTGTTCCATTGCGAGATAACTGGTTACGAATGGTTGGCAAATATGTGAAAAAGTGATGAATAAGAAGAATTAATGCTAGAATGATAACACTGATGTCATTTTGTTCAGAAAAATGAAAAAGTTTATGTAGCATCGCAATTCCGGAAAATGTAGTGTCTAACACAGTGAAAATGACCTTTTTGTGTCCTTTAATTATCTGTTAACCTCATATTGGAGAAATATACTTTTAAATGCACACGATTAGCCCTTGATCGAAGATATATATAAAGATATGTCTGTGTGCCCCATGAAAGTATTTTATATATGCATGTTTGCTCCATAATCGAATTATACACGTGTTTATACATGTTTATGCGATACCGTATTGCATATATATTTGCAAACGTTTCCCACAGTGGAAATAAATGCATATGCGCTTGCCTGTCAGTTGTGTTATAAATAAATAAATGTTTCAGTCTGCTCTATTATGAAACTGTATATGTACAGTTACCTGGAACAAAATCTTTGTATATATATATCTATATATGTTTGCTAATTTCCCCTATAATGAATATATATGCATATTTATTCGTTCGCTCTATAATGGAAATACATATTCGGCCATTCGGTTGTTCCGTCTAAATTCACAACGGGGCCCCCTGCCTGAATACGGCGCATAGGTTCTGTGTAATTGGCGATGGCAGTGGCCGCGATTGCATACGTTTCTGCAACTTCTGCAGTCTGTAGCCAGCAGAAGTCATGATTTCATGCTTTCAAAGGTTTACTAACTGAAAGAGATCATCGACAAGCCGTACAACAGCGTCTTAGGTTGCCCTGGGAGCACCGGAAGCTTTAAGTTTCGAAAACGTAGGCAACCGAACCGATGAGGACTTGTTGGGAATAAGTTCAACCGGTTTCCTAATTCTCTGTGCACTACTACTGCGAACGTGGTCATCCAAGAATGCATTTACTTCTGCATGCCAAAGAATACACCCACCTCAGTTGAGCTGGTGGCTAGCATCCACTAAGAAACCTCGCGGCATAGATCTACCAAATACCGGACACTATCCGGCACGAAAAACGCGAGCGTAACTACATCTACTCATTTCAACAATTTCAGAGTGCCCTGTCCACGCAATAAGGATTTCATACGGACCACGTCGTTCCGGTCATCCATCAGCCGAAACCTAGGCCTAAGACCACTCACATTGCGAACCGTCACCAGCCGATTGAAGGTTTCCTTGGCGTATCGACAGACTTCTCTGACCTCTTCGACTCCTGCTCTGCGGTTAGCTTAACATTACGCAGCTAATCACGAATATCAGATTAATGTGCGGAGTGACCGTGTTGCAGACAACATCCGACCACCTTGTGTTGTCAACTAACTGCACGCAATACAGCAAATGCTGGGCAATTTATATTTGGAAATCGGGAAATAAATAATAAGTGAAGAGAGTACAGACTTGCCAAGGACTAAATTGCTGTCTGCAGCAATACTTGATACGATGATAGGAAAAAGAAGAGGAAAGGGAGCTCCTGGAGCAAGTTATCCTTGCTAACACTGATGCTTATAAAATGACGTTAGCGTTTTAAGCTGGGAAACCCGAAAATCAAATCAAAACGGGAAAACGTAAACAACAAGAAAAAATAAAAAGCGAGAAATTGTTTGAATTACCTATGATATGCTGCAAAGAAATGGAGAAAGCATAAGTATGCCAGTGAAAAGCAAAAAAAGAAGATTAGTTTTTCAAGACCAAAAACGAGTTTCCTGGGACAGTCTGCAAGCAGCGGACTAGAAGTCACTTCATGTTCAAGTGCACTAAATGCGCGCTTTGCTGGCGCAAAACATAGCCGCAGCTCAATGGAAGATATCGAGATATGGCCGGAGTCCCCAAACGTCGACAGCGTTGCGTAATAAAAGGAAACGTTCGGCTGAGGAGCAATGGCAAAAGGACGATAGTTGGATAGAAGTGGTGAAAACTAGGTGAAACGTCATTCAAAGTGGATTCGCCAAGCATTTGACGACGGCAAACGGCCAAAGAAATGCTGAAAGTGGAATAAGATTGTCAGGATTGTCACAATCCATATGGAGAAAATTTATAAAGCTTTGGACTTGGAACTCCCAAGAATGGTATTTACATTTACATACGGATGGTGGTAAGCTGTACTAGGAGGTGCATCGGATAGGACAGATTTTGTGTAAAACAATTCCTTAAATACATTAGCCAAGAATGTCCTCCATGTTGTCATTTTTGCTGTTGCAGCTATTAATCTTGATCAGCAGTACGGGAGGGGAATATGAGGTGTGCAAGCCGTTCCGGAGCCAATAGTAATCACGGCTTTGCCCAATCGCAAAAATACGAGTTGAGATATCCAATGTGATAATCCGCGCAGTTTCAGTTGAATGGGCCAGTACTCTAGCGCCAGTCCTAGTTGTCAGGTTCTCAGCAGGAGTGATATATGATAGCAGATTTGAAATTGCTATTACGAGAAAGGAACAGGTAGCAGCGCGTCTACGCCGGGTGCCTGATCTGAAACGCAAGATAGAAGTAGTCCGGCTTGGGTGGCAGCTTGAGGTTAGGGTGATTACTGGATCGAGACAACAGACCTGCGAAATGGTGCTCCTATTCCGTAAAATGTGGTGACTGTAACTGAGCTATGATAGCCGTTTTAGGGGTGGTCGTTGGTTTAGAGCTGCCAAGAACTACCTATTCAGCACTGCCAAGCCAGTAGAGAGAATAAAATGATATGAGAAGCGAGAAATATGCAGGCTGAAGATGTTTAACATCACGGAATGCGATCAGAGCATTGGTCCATCAAAATGTACGTTGACCCTTACGTTAGCCCACAGTAGGAAGAGCTAAATGGTCATCCACGTAAGCCAATGGTAGAGAAGTTTAATCCACCACGAGGGAGGTCAGAGAATTCATTAGCTTGGGCGTGCGCGAAAGTGAGGAAATAAGGGATGAAGCTGAAGACTAAGAATTCCAGATGGTGGTCTCAGTAAAGACTCGGTCATGTACTAGAATTCTAACCCATTTACGTATGCCTCCTGTAGTCCAATGTTAGCTCGTGTCGGGTTAATTAAGAGCAGGACATTCAGTATTTTTTTCAGCTTGGCTCTGAGTTGAGCTAAATTTGGGCATCGTTGCAGGGACCTAGGGAGCTTGTTCCACAGAATTTTGCCGTGATCGACAGTCGAGTGAAGGTTATTTCTAACGAGCAGGATCTACTGCGAAGTGGGTACGGGGGAATACCAGCGTCATATGTGACGTTTGTGGTAGAGTGGGCATTAATGCGGCAAAGATTAAAAAGAAGTGCAAGGTTCAATTTGACTCAGCGAAAACAAGGGTTCAAGTCCAAGCAGCTCACATCTGGCCCTGTAGTTTAAGCTAGATGAAAGGCCCAGGAGATTTCCAGTGAATACAGCTGCACATTCTCGATTGCAATTCGATTGACTTTACGCATATGCATGAAGACAATCTGCAAGTACTCAAGGTGGGGCCTAGCGTATGACTTGACGGTGATAACTTTGCAGTTTTGAGTGCGGAATGCCCTCAAGATCATTGTGGCGGCTCTCTTAGCTATAGCGGTCTGATGGTGAGCCTGCTCGTGGAAGTTTAAAGAGCAGGAGCATTGTAACCCTAAGTCTTTAACTGTGTGATACAAGAATTGCCATGCCGTTTTTAGAGAGGGCACCCGGAGGAACATGGCATCTATATGTTATTAGAGAAATTTTCTTGGCAAATCTTCATAAGCCACTTGGAACACCAGTTATAAAGAGACTCTAGGTCTCCCTTGATAAATACAAGAGTGGAACTAAGTGAGGCAGCCACAAAAGAGTAGACTATTTTAAAGTAATCATCAAACAGGGATGGTGTGCCAAGACGAATAACTCTAAGGATATCATTAATATATGGTAGGAATAGAAGATTACCTAGGGCGCTCTCTTGAATGGCTTCACTGGTATCTGCACAGGGCTGGGAAAAATAACCGTTAACATTGACTGCCTAAAAGCGATCGAAAAGGTAGGTTGATAGTCGACATAAAAAAGGAACTCTCATTCCATAAGTCCTAGTTTTTTCCAGAAGTCGAGAGTGGGAAATGCGGTCAAACGCTTTTGACATGCCTAAAAAGATTATGAACTCGGACCGGTGGGAATCAGCAACTGGGTAACCAAGTTTAAGTAGTCAAACTGGCATGCGAAGCAAAATCGGCCCCTGAGGAATCCGTGTTGGGAAGAGTTGATGAGGTTGTGGGTAGCAGGGACTTTAACGAGCTGTTCTTTAACAAACTTTTTCACAAGCATGGATAGAACTAAGTTGTGATTGGTGGGGCAAAAGTTTTGTGGGTCATGCATAGAACTCTTTTGTGGCGTGAAACATTAAACGAGGTTTAATGTGACGGAAAACCAGCGCAAAACATGGAGAGTGAGAACAGATTTAGAAGGAGCAGTGGAAGGTCTGGACCAGTTTTGAGAAATAGGACTGGTTGAATGCCATCATGGCCATACCTGTGGGACGGACTGGCATATTTCAGCACTGTCATGATGCCAGCAACGTGGAACAAAATGAAGGATAATTTAACCGAGGCTGTCATGAGGGGGATTTCAGAGTGTGGCCAAGTGTCATTAAAATGCCATGAAGAAAGTATTCAAAAGCCATGAGTCCGAGGCACAAATTGTCAAAACAGACTAAAAAATATGGAGGGAAGAGTGGTAATGGCCCGCAGATGCTCAGTAGCAAAATAGTAATGGAGAAGAACGTCGGTAATTTAACCGTGAATCCTGGAGTAAAAAAATAGTTAAACGCCTTCTGAAAATGCGGGGGAACTAAGACATGAAGAATGGAAACTTCGTCGGCATTCAGAAAAGTGAAGATTGATATGATATGCGTTAAATAATATATCTGACGCTGATAAGCCAGTGTGAAATAAAACGGGTTTCTTTGCTCTTTTGTTTGCACTTGGGGGCTCAGCTGACAGCAGTTATTGATATAGTGATAGCTGCGATTACCGAGGCGAGGATTGGGGTGATTTTTGCAGTAGACGATGGTAGAGGCATCCGGAACAGGGATCTAAATGTGGGTGCGTTCGTGGCAGTCGAATGTCAAACTGATGGGAATTTTGGACGCGAGCAGGAAGTTTCAGCGGCAAATCTGTGCATTTAGAAGAACCTGTCAGCTCAGCAAATCGCAAGCATTGTGGATGGTATTATATGGTCTAGATTTATAGATAAACCTGCAACAGGGTCATCAGTTTAAGTGGATGAATTATGCGAATTAGAATCAATGTCCACGTCATCGCGGCCTTGGAGCAGGTCGAGGTCGTCCGTCCTGGGATGGCTGAACTGAGCCTTGGGTCACCTTGCTTCCACGGTGTGCTGGGAGGTGCGAGGATGGGGCCAGAAACTGGATAGTAGACCCCAGGGAAAGTGAGAGTGCAAACGCGCACAACTGGAGCGGAAAAGGGAGAGATGGCCGTCTGGAGGCATTCAAGCTGACGGATATGATGCGTGCAAATATAAGAACGAAACGTGATGAATGTTATTTACAGTGATGCATTATTTGATGCCGAATGTGGCGCGTGGAATGGCGTGATTGTTGAACGCGTGCAGAAGAAAGGGTTTATATGGACATTACTTTAGGAGTAAGTGAGAATGTGGCATGAACATATATCTATTTTAAATGCCTATATACATGTGCTTTAAACAAGACAGAATTTAGGTAAAAACCTGCGGTGATTTAATTCATTGACGGAAATTTTCTGCGTACAACTGAAATGATATGCATTTGTGCAAACAACTATTAGGGCTTGAATAAAAAATTGGAAAGAACTTGTTCGGAGGACTTGGAAAAGACCTAAATCATAATTAGAATTGATATATGGCTGACCGAAAATACCAATAAGACAGATATTGATTTAATTGGCAAAAATGTTCTTGAAAAAAGACGGAAGAAATAAGAGCGAGGAGGCTACCTCTTATACACAAGAGACACCCTTTCAGCCTCATACTACAATCACCCTACTATTAATAAACTGAAAGATTTTATTTGGCTAACTGTGGATATCAGGCATCGGAACTTACTGACCAGTTTTATCTACCGTCCCCCCAATAACGCATTAGTCAGTTCTTACAAACCAATTGATGCGCTCAACGCGGCCGCCGACCTTACATTTCTCAGGCTAGTAACGCGCGACTTCTACGACCCAGGTATTTATTGGCCTTCTTCCTTCTCCTCAAAATGCCTTTCCGCCTTTTTGTCCAGTGTAAAACTGTGTGGATGGACACAGCACGTTTCATTGCTACAAGGGCCAACAGTATTTCTGATTTGATCTTACCAACTGGCTAAACCCAGTTGCGCACGTCCGTATGCAAAACATACTCGGATGTGATCATCCCCTGATTGATTGCAAGTTCTCAGGTCCGACGTCCGATATCTCCTCATCAGCTTCCAATAAACCATAACACAGAGCCTTGTGGAGCCAAAGCCCATCCATAATTCGCAGCCAAAATTGGGACCGTTTCTTTCTATCGGTGGATCCCCAAGTGGCCACCAACGAATTCTACGCAACTCTTGGTGTGTATCTTGATCTCACCAATCCAACCCAGTGTGGCACAATCCCAAAAAGGTTGAGCACGCTGGGCCGCCTCCAAAATTCCTTTAATCCAAATAAGATTCGAACGAACAAAAGATTTTGCTCTAAGATTGCAAGGAGATTTGGACACATCTCGATTTTGTCCAAAAGAAAAAGGTACTTCAAGCGTTATACTCCACCAACTAGGCAACAGCACTAGCTAATCTACTGAGAACTAACAACTCCCTACCTAGTACGCACATCACACCTGTCATATTCAGAGGCACATGCGCAAATGATCCTCTACTGTCATCAGACTTGTTCGGTGATTAGTTCGCCGCCTCTATGAAATCTGACGACAACACCATTATACCGGACATTCCCTTAGTCCTCTCTACATCCCTCCCAAGAGCCTTTTACCACCCAAGTGATATTCTACCACTGCTGTCAAAAATGAGGCCGTCTTTCCACGTTGGACCGGAAGACCTTCCCCCGGCCCCCTTCAAATATGGGGGTGCAGACATCCCTATACCGCCGTCCAATCTATTTAATATTTCCTTTAATTGTGGTACTTTCCCCCGGCAATGAAAAACCTCTGTCATTTTCCCAATTCACAAAAACGGTTCAAAGCGGGTCCCCTCTAATTACAGACCCATCAATCACACGACGGTTGTCTCTCGTATTGTGGAAAGAATAATAAAAGTAATTTGACTACTTACTTACTAGATCATGACCTCATCCACACCGGCCAACATGTTTTCCTTCAAAGTACATCATGTTCTACCTGCATCAATTATTTCTTAAACAGGATGACGAAGGCCGCCAACGATAGAAAGTCGGTGATTGTGATTTTCTTAGATGGGACGAAGGCCTTTGTGCACGTATCCCATCGTAAGCTCTTCATGAAATTCAAAATCTTCGGTTTAACAACTATTTCTGGATTGGTTCTACTCTTATTTGGCCTCTAAAATGCAGGTAGTGAATATAAATGAAACTTTATCCAAGCTCCATCGGATTACTAGTGGGATTATTCAAGAGAGCGCACTAGGTCCACCAATGTTTCTGCTGTACATAGACGACAATTTTCGCATAATTAAACATGGTATTTCTCTTATGTTCGCAGACGATATAAAAAGTACATACAAGTCTCCCCCTCATGACCTAAACACTATCCTAGATAATGTAAAAAATGATCTACTGTCGCTTGCTTCATGGTGCACAGCTTGGTCGGTGAAAATCTCGGCCCACAAAGGCAGCATGCTGGCGCAAAAATGCCACATCCCTACAGGACTCTTTGAAACTAATCAAGAATTCATTCCCTCCCCTCACATTATCAGAGACCTGGGTTTGCACTGTTTCAGAATGCTGAACATCCCAGAACATACTTTGAATCAAGTTGCAAAAGCTAGCAGACTGATTGGGTTGGTGCACGGAACCTTTGGAATCCGGAAAGAATGTTGTTGTGTATAAAACAAACGTAAAACCTATCTTGGACTACTTTCCCATCGTGTGTTCCGACATGCAACAGAGTGACAGATTCGAGATTGGGAATGCTCGAGGAACATTTATAAAACGACTCCTGGGCTATTCTTTATCGCTAAACTGTATGGAACGCTGTAAAACTACAACTCGATCCCTTATGGCTGCGTCGAATTTAGATTAACCTCTCCTTCGTCATAAGGCCATTAGTGGAGATATGTGCGTCTCAGCACCCAAGGTAAGGATCAACCTTTCCTGTTACTTGGCACACAAAGCGACCTGTCTTTTTCACAATGACTAACAATTGCCCATTATTTTATCCAACGCATACCACAATAATCGTCATTCCCCTTAACGCCGCCGATGTTTAGGAATATCTAATTTGCGTCGCGGGTCAATTTTCTTTCACATCATGTTGGGACTTGCTAGGATGGGGCCAGAAACTGGATAGTAAACCATTGGCGAGACACAAGTGCAAACGTTTACAGCTGGAACGGAAAGATAGAAAGAGATGGCAGTCTGAAGGTATTCTAGCCGAGGGTGATGGTGCGTGCAATAATATCAATGAGAAGTACTAGATGCTATGCAGACTAATGCATTAAATAATGTCAAACTTAGGACTTGGAATAAGATAATTGTGGCATGCATGCAGGAAAAATGTTTCACGTGAGGACGTAAAATGTTAGTTTGGCAGTAAGTGAGAATGTGATATGAATACTCATTAAACGAGATCAAATGATAGGTGTAACATTACGTGGAATTCGTTTTACCGACGGAGTTTTTCTGCCTAGACCTACAGTGATGTGTGCTTGTGAAGACAACTGGGAATAAAAATGACTAGACCTTGTTTATAGGACTGAGATAAGACCTCGGGCGGCATCTTATTTAACTACCCTGGGCCCAACTCATAGGCTCTTTCCATTGGGGTGCAAGGATCGCGAACGTTGAACAAAGTTTTAACGGTCATTGCTTCCCTAATTTCATTTTTGAGAGTAGCGGAGGCAGGAAGACCCATCCGTATACGTTCAGGGTAGCTTAAATCATATGGAGGAATATATGATAATGAAGAGTTTCCTCAATACGTGATACGATACTAAGGACTCACCGTGTCCCAAAATAAAGGATGGATTGTTCCTTACCTTGGGTGCTGAGACGCACATATCTCCACTAATGGCCTTATGACGAAGGAGAGGTTAATCTAAATTCGACGCAGCCATAAGGGATCGAGTTGTAGTTTTACAGCGTTCCATACAGTTTAGCGATAAAGAATAGCCCAGGAGTCGTTTTATAAATGTTCCTCGAGCATTCCCAATCTCGAATCTGTCACTCTGTTGCATGTCGGAACACACGATGGGAAAGTAGTCCAAGATAGGTTTTACGTTTGTTTTATACACAACAACATTCTTTCCGGATTCCAAAGGTTCCGTGCACCAACCCAATCAGTCTGCTAGCTTTTGCAACTTGATTCAAAGTATGTTCTGGGATGTTCAGCATTCTGAAACAGTGCAAACCCAGGTCTCTGATAATGTGAGGGGAGGGAATGAATTCTTGATTAGTTTCAAAGAGTCCTGTAGGGATGTGGCATTTTTGCGCCAGCATGCTGCCTTTGTGGGCCGAGATTTTCACCGACCAAGCTGTGCACCATGAAGCAAGCGACAGTAGATCATTTTTTACATTATCTAGGATAGTGTTTAGGTCATGAGGGGGAGACTTGTATGTACTTTTTATATCGTCTGCGAACATAAGAGAAATACCATGTTTAATTATGCGAAAATTGTCGTCTATGTACAGCAGAAACATTGGTGGACCTAGTGCGCTCTCTTGAATAATCCCACTAGTAATCCGATGGAGCTTGGATAAAGTTTCATTTATATTCACTACCTGCATTTTAGAGGCCAAATAAGAGTAGAACCAATCCAGAAATAGTTGTTAAACCGAAGATTTTGAATTTCATGAAGAGCTTACGATGGGATACGTGCACAAAGGCCTTCGTCCCATCTAAGAAAATCACAATCACCGACTTTCTATCGTTGGCGGCCTTCGTCATCCTGTTTAAGAAATAATTGATGCAGGTAGAACATGATGTACTTTGAAGGAAAACATGTTGGCCGGTGTGGATGAGGTCATGATCTAGTAAGTAAGTAGTCAAATTACTTTTATTATTCTTTCCACAATACGAGAGACAACCGTCGTGTGATTGATGGGTCTGTAATTAGAGGGGACCCGCTTTGAACCGTTTTTGTGAATTGGGAAAATGACAGAGGTTTTTCATTGCCGGGGGAAAGTACCACAATTAAAGGAAATATTAAATAGATTGGACGGCGGTATAGGGATGTCTGCACCCCCATATTTGAAGGGGGCCGGGGGAAGGTCTTCCGGTCCAACGTGGAAAGACGGCCTCATTTTTGACAGCAGTGGTAGAATATCACTTGGGTGGTAAAAGGCTCTTGGGAGGGATGTAGAGAGGACTAAGGGAATGTCCGGTATAATGGTGTTGTCGTCAGATTTCATAGAGGCGGCGAACTAATCACCGAACAAGTCTGATGACAGTAGAGGATCATTTGCGCATGTGCCTCTGAATATGACAGGTGTGATGTGCGTACTAGGTAGGGAGTTGTTAGTTCTCAGTAGATTAGCTAGTGCTGTTGCCTAGTTGGTGGAGTATAACGCTTGAAGTACCTTTTTCTTTTGGACAAAATCGAGATGTGTCCAAATCTCCTTGCAATCTTAGAGCAAAATCTTTTGTTCGTTCGAATCTTATTTGGATTAAAGGAATTTTGGAGGCGGCCCAGCGTGCTCAACCTTTTTGGGATTGTGCCACACTGGGTTGGATTGGTGAGATCAAGATACACACCAAGAGTTGCGTAGAATTCGTTGGTGGCCACTTGGGGATCCACCGATAGAAAGAAACGGTCCCAATTTTGGCTGCGAATTATGGATGGGCTTTGGCTCCACAAGGCTCTGTGTTATGGTTTATTGGAAGCTGATGAGGAGATATCGGACGTCGGACCTGAGAACTTGCAATCAATCAGGGGATGATCACATCCGAGTATGTTTTGCATACGGACGTGCGCAACTGGGTTTAGCCAGTTGGTAAGATCAAATCAGAAATACTGTTGGCCCTTGTAGCAATGAAACGTGCTGTGTCCATCCACACAGTTTTACACTGGACAAAAAGGCGGAAAGGCATTTTGAGGAGAAGGAAGAAGGCCAATAAATACCTGGGTCGTAGAAGTCGCGCGTTACTAGCCTGAGAAATGTAAGGTCGGCGGCCGCGTTGAGCGCATCAATTGGTTTGTAAGAACTGACTAATGCGTTATTGGGGGGACGGTAGATAAAACTGGTCAGTAAGTTCCGATGCCTGATATCCACAGTTAGCCAAATAAAATCTTTCAGTTTATTAATAGTAGGGTGATTGTAGTATGAGGCTGAAAGGGTGTCTCTTGTGTATAAGAGGTAGCCTCCTCGCTCTTATTTAGTTTGTCTTTCCCAGGAACAATATAACCCTTATTAACCTTGTCTCTGTTGGTTTTTTTGTTGGTGACCCGTATCTCAGTGATGAGAATGAAAGCATAGCTTCGTGTATTCACCAACAGGCGCAGCAATTGCCCCTTTTTAATGCCGTATGAGAGTTTAATATTAAGAATGAAAATAGCTCAGTTTTTGTAGGTTGCGAATGTGATTATGTAGAGAAATTACCATCAGAGTTGTAGGATTTGATCTGAGATGAAAAGTCATTGTCATAAACGCAATGAAAATGGTTGTTGGTGTTAAACATTTGATGTGACCATGCCCTGTCACGCCTGACACCTAAGCTAGGGTATGTTCCTACTTCTTCGTTAGAATAGCCGCTGAGCAGCTTGCATTTATTGGGGAATAAAAATGCTGTGCAACTATGGTAGAGCGTATGGTATGACTGAAATAAAAAACGGGTTAAATAGAAGATATCCTGACGGCAATCGGGACAAATCAATAGATGGCACGATGTTGGAAGGCCAGACATCTAGCTGATTGGGAGCCTCGAGGTTTGGCCTGTGAAGGTTGGACATTTGGTGTAGGCAGGTCGGCGTTAGCATTGTGTTTATGAACTGGAGATGGTCATTTAGGGGTAACTGGGAAAAATGTGTTCTTTTCCCTAGTGGTGTGTGATTCACAAGTAAGTTCGGGGAACAGGCGAGCGGTCAGCAGTTCTGGGACAATAAACGAGGTTGAAGTTATGATGGTTAGGCAACCTCGCTGGATGGGGCAGCGGGAGGTGGTTTTTGGTATTGTGGGGTTTTTAAGTGAAGCTGAAATGAGGAGCGTGTGGTCTTACCGAGTTAGCTATACTTCCTGAAGGGGCTGAGCTATGTGGCCACGGTAGATCTAATGGTTCAGGGCATAGCACCGTGCTATTAGTTATTTATGCCCCTGGTGGGGATCTTGGGTGCAAGAGGGTTATGTGCCTTACGTCGAGCTTTCTAGTGGATAGGGTCGCAACATCTTTGGGTAGAAAGTAGTCTCGTTCCTTGGTGTCAAGCGCATCGCTTGTCATTTGGGGACCTAAAGCCTGAGGGGGAAAGGTGGAACTGGCTTTGGCGACCGTGCTGTAGAATTGATGCATAGTGGACGGGTGTTTATATAAGGTGACGATGAGGAGCTGGAGCCTTGGTGGGGACGTTTGGATGGAGGCTGAAATATGGGGCGAGCTCAATGTGTTTAAGCCTGCGACGGCTGAGTGTGAATCCTTAATCACACTATACATCAGAAGAGCAGGATAATTTTGAGGGATATGGAATCGCGTGGATGGAAGAATGAGTAGACAGCCGACGGGTGTATCTAATCTGGACGCGAATAAGCAGCCCGGCTGAATTTATACTATATAGTATAGAAGCGTCTACGCTAAGGTCGAGGCAGAGCTGGAAATTTGACGACGGAAGGTCAGACGAAATTGGCAATCCACTTAGTGATGATCAGAAAAATAAGGCTAATATTTATGTCTGGGAAAACCCTTCTAACTCAGTGAATAATGTCAGAATAACAAAGCAGTAACTAAAAATTTCTACTATGACAGCTCACTGCGTAACGCAGTCTCAGCTAAAGATTAAAGCTAGCAGACAAGAGAAGAAAAACATTTGAGCCTTATGAAAGGCGTGAGCAACTTTGCAATGCCATATGGTAATTTATACGCGGTTATGGAGGGAATCATATGAATCCTTATAAAGTGCGGTCCGTAAAACTGAGCGGAGAGGCCAAATGGGGCACATGAATTAGCCTGTGCTTGACAAGGATGCGATCTAAGTTTTGTTGCTAGAGGTAGCTAGGTTGAGACATTGTGATTAGATTGTGAATGAAGGGAAACCCGTGCAGAGTGGCGCAGTATTGGGTTTATAATTTGATATGGGGCTGAAGGTCTAGGTAGTCTTCGAATGCTTGGTCTAGACCGATAGTGGTCCCGGTTAAAATGATAAATGAGGACATGATAAGGAATTTTAACAACACATTCTCGAATTGTGTTAGATTCTGACGTAAACGGACGGGGTCTGGTAACTTATTCCTTAAGGTAGAGTAAACACTCGTGCAGAATATTGACTTCATAGATGCTGTGGGATGCTGTTTCAGGGGACAAAGGTCGATTTTTTAGGGAGTAAGAGCACTCGTTAGCAAATCCGACAGGGTTTCCAGCCTCGCTTGCCTGCAGACCTAATGCCTTCAAAATGAATGTGAGTTTGGGTTTGGATTAACGTATTCAAAGGTCATTGTATAGCAGCTCACATCATTCTCTGTAACTAATGCTCGATGGTGGACCAAGGAGTTCCCCTGTGGATTCCCGATGTACTTTCTCTATTGTAACGCGATCTTTTCTGAGCACGTTGAAAAAAATTAGTGGGCAATACTGCAATCGCGGTCTGCAATGTCATTTGTATAGCATCAGCATGCATCTTGGAGTGCGGAATGTGGTGACGATGAGGCGATTATTCATGTTTTCGTTTGCGATCTGGAAAAGCGCTTGCTCTGGAAAGTTCAATGGGCAGGAGTATTGTAAGCCCAGATCCTTTAAACACTGAGTAGTTAATATTGCGAGACAGTTTTTAGGGAGCCTACCCGAGTGGACGTGACAGTTATAAGTCAAAACGGCACGTTTAGCTACAGAAAATATCGTCTCACATTGCTCACACCACTCGTCCAGTGCTTTAAATCTCCCATGATACTAGCCATGGTTTGGAGTAAGGGAAGTCGCCCGAACGAATAGACTTGATGTCTGTCGCAACTAAGAAAGGTGGGCCGTGGAGTATTGCTGGAAATATGTCGTTTTTCAACCTACGTCGTCGACGTAGGTCGACAAACACATCAAAGGTGCACTAGAAGCTTATGCGTACAAATAGAGCCACAACGTTTTGGTGAAATGGCTAACACTTGATGTTGGAGGGTAAACAGAGAGCTCACGCTTACCGAAGGCCGGGCAGCCACCACGCCGATTAGTTAGGTGCGTTAGAGAGATATTCTAGACAGTCATAAATATTTGGTTTACACGTGTTTATCCCGTCAACCATGTTTCGGTGATTAGAATGATGTCATAGGAGTGATTTTGTACAAGAAATCTCAGGCTGCTGATTGTACTTAAGGGTGGTCGCGCGTAAAGCAGAATCCGATGCACTTTGCATCTGTGTTCAATGCTGAGTGTTTCAGTAGGGAGGCCGAAATTGGGGGTTGTGGCCAGATGAGCTAAACTACAGGAGGTGGTGGACTAGCATTGCCAACAGTTGGGGGCAATTTTTGATTGATTATGGGTTGAGACGATACAGAGTTGGGAACGGACAGTGCCGAAGGTCACTGACAGCATTTTACTATATGGATGACTGCGTTCGTAGAAGCAATTCGTTGTGGTCATCTCGGGGCTAAGTGGCAAATGACCCAAGTTTCGTTCAAGAAAATGCTGGTGCCCAGGGAGGCAGATTCTCGTAATAGGGGAAACCATGTCGTTGGAATCACATCGGCTGGTGGCAAAGCAACTCTTGAAGGACCGGACAGGTGGAGGCATCTCTCAGGAAAAAGCAGGCTAGTGTACGGTGGTTGTGGGTGATGGAGTATCCAGAAGGTGGATAATAAGGTGTGGGTATTTGTGCGATTTTACTGACCTTGGAGCAGACATTTTGTCGATAGGATGAATTAAAGGTGGTTTGAACGAATGGGGACGGTTAAAGACTCGTAAGGGGCGGCGGTTTTGTGTTCTTTGGATTTTTGTGGGTTTTGCATGCAGTAAGAAGATAGTAGCACTTGTCAGTTTCAGATGGGCGATTAAAGTCTGGAGAAACGCGCATTAGTTAATAGTGAGCGGACCAGGGACACATAAGTTGGGTACATCATTTGGGAAGGGGCTGGGATTGTATGTATTTGGCTGATAAGAGGCAGGCGAAGACGTTTTCAATGGTTATTGTAGCAGTGGATTGATGGATTTGGCTCTTTTGTGAGTAGCCCGAGGGGTGATTTGTAGAATCAGAGGCCATCCGGGGTGCATGAGGTGCCCCGAAGGATCGATTCTGGGTGGTTTTCAAATATGGCTGTTTTCGTCAGCATCGACCCACTATCAGCAACTGACTTGTAACTCAATTTCTTGGAACTTGAAAAGGATTGGGCGAGCCTCCGTTTGGAAGCCACATGGATGATGCGTACGTGGGGCTGATGGATAATTCGTCGACAGTTATGGGCATGTTTAGTTGGGGGTCGGGTGGGAAGACCTTTAAAGCAGTTCGGGTTGGGGCTTCTAATAAGGTAGCAGTTAGGGAGACCGGAGTAGTGGGTGGACTGGGGGTGGTCTACTCCGTGCAATTAATGGTATTCGGCGGATCTCTGTGTTGGGAGCCTCGTTCTATGGTTCGGTATTGGTGGGTTTGTCAGGGTTGTTCACTTGACGACGCGGAATGTCACTATTCTCGTCACGCTTTCCTTTACTTTCGGAGGTTTCGGGCAATTAGAGGAGACTTGAGGTGCACCCGCTTGTTTGGAGGCTGGCTGAGGGAGAGAGATGAATGGATCCAAGCTGACCATTGTTTTATATGATCCTGGAGTGCCGAACTCTAGTCAAGACAAGCTATTCAAGGAAATGCAGTATAACGAGTTAGGCATATCTTTTGGCTTCTCATATAACGTTGTAGCCGATCAAATTACAGAAATTTGATTTGCCTCCATGGGATGGGTGTTCTGTCAGCAATGACTTTAATACTCTTGAAAGGCGTAGCTCGGGCAATTAATTATGATCCGCTGATAAACTGCTTAGCCGCCAGCTCGTCAAAAAAATTAAAAGATTAAGTGGCAGTCGCAAAGTTGCAATTTTCCGGCAGCCTGATACTAGAACATTGATGGTGGGCATGTTGCTCGCATCTACTATGCGGAGTTGAACATTTTAAGGTAAAAGGCAGGTTGGAACTTTGAACACGGTAGCATGCATTTAACAATTGGTCCATTCCAAGCGAGAAATTTGGCATAAGCAGATACCTCATTCTACATAACATTCATCACGTCTCGTTCTTTGGTTTCCACGCACCATAACCCTCAACTGGAATACCTCCAGACTGCTATCTCTCCCTTTTTCCGTTCCAGTTATGTGCGCTTGCACTCGTGTCTCGCCAAGATTCTACCATCCAGTTTCTAGTCCCATCCTCGCACGTCTCAACACACCGTGAAAACAAGCTGATCCAATGCTTAGATTAACTATCCCGGAACGGATAAGTACGATCTGCTCCACGGCCGCGGTGAAGTGGACATTGCTTCTAATCCTCATGAATCACCAACGTTCCGAGTCTGCCAAAGTATCGAGGCCACATAACGTGATCCACTAAGCCTGTGACTCTTTGGGCGGACAAGTCCTCCCGGTTGCACAGATTTACTGCTGGAACTCCTCGCCCGTGTCCAACATTCCCATCAGTTTGTCATTTGACTGCCACGAACGCACCCACATTTAGATCCCTGTTCCGGATGCCTCTACCATCGTCTACTGCAAAAATCACCCCAATCCTCGCCTCGGTAATCGCAGCTATCACTATATCAATAACTGCTGTCAGCTGAGCCCCCAAGTGCAAACAAAAGAGCAAAGAAACCCGTTTTATTTCACACTGGCTTACCAGCGTCAGATATATTATTTAACGCATATCATATCAATCTTCACTTCCCTGAATGCCAAAGACATTTCCATTATTCATGTCTTTGAACAATGATTAGCCAGTATTATTCGTCCATCCGCATTTTGAAAAGGCTTTGACTATTTTCTTGGCCCCAGGATCCATGTTAAGATGGCCGAGGTACTTCTTCATATCCATTATAATACAAGGTATCTATAGGCGATTAATACTCTTCCCGCCAGTTGTTTTAGTCTGTTTTGACAAGTTTTGCCTTGCACTCTAGGTCTTTGGACACTTTCTTCATGACATTTTCAACATTCATGTCCATTTTATAGAGCCGTTTAATTCGAATACTGCAGACACCTCCACGCCAGCCACCATGGTCCAGTTGAACTCCGCACCTGCGATACGCATCGTTGGCGCGTACAAACACTTTGTTCCTCCTGATATGCCAGTTTTGCCGTTTCTTATCATTTTGTACCCAAATGTTTATCTGCTTGATCAATGTAACGTGAAGATAGAAAAATGAGAATAAAGAGCAACAGGTTTGCATAATCTTAAAAATAAATAGATTTTCCGCTATTAAATATAAAATCAAGTGAATGGGAGTTAGATCAGAGTTATGAACACGGCAGTGTTAACTCAGATGAAATAATTCGTAAATCTTCACCGGATGTTCTGTTAGCCCAGCATCACCAGCAAATACGCAGCTGACCGACCCAGCCTTACAGGCCGTATGACTGGTCGGATCCAATACCATCCAAACTAGAAAGTTATTCACGACGTGAAAATTTTTTGTCACCCATATTCGGGTCCAGATCCGACTGGGCTTCTGGACATTAGATCCAATCCAGACTACAATCCCCCATTAGATTATTTCGATTGAATATCAAACCAGGGGGCCAGTATTTTGTCCATTCGATACCTGTTTGGCTGCCTTCATTATCGTTAGTCCTCCGACATTATCGGAACTTAGTTTTTCATCCACTACCGTCCACCGGAAGCACTTGAAACCCACTACTCATCGCGTTGCCTTTTGCAATAACACTGAGCATTTTTACTGTCATGGGCTAGATTTGCCGTCTAAGGCTAAGCAGAACCCGCAGGAATGTCTGTTTAGGATGCCGGTAATAAGTTTACATCTGAATTCTTACAGCCCAGTTTGCCCTGATTACATGCATCCTAGAGAATTCAAGGGAGCCGAGGATACTATCCCCAGCTTATGCGCACAATCTTTGGTAAAAGAGCCCATGATACATTATCAATCGTTTGAAAGCTGCTATCATCTAGCTGGCCTTCAGGAAGAGAAATCGGCAAATTCCGGATAGCCATTTTCACTGGTGTCTCATGCAAATTCTGTGTACTGCTTACCAAACCCACTCTCGGGAAGCATCTCGGAAACCCTGGCTTCCCATGGCCTTTCCGAAGTGACTTTCGATCACCGCTGGTAATCCATCTCCAGCAGGCTTTCCATAGTAGATAGCTTTAACCAATTTCTGGACACCCGACTAATATCTCACCATCTTTAGGGACTTTGCAAAGCCTTTGACAGATTGCTTCGCACTCTCCTGTGCAAATTGGGAATCTATCAGATAACTTAGTAAATTCATGTCTAAATCAGTAACCTGTTTTGTCCGCTTCACCTTACACAAATGAATCACCTTCCGGGTTTCACCCTTGTATACATAACTGTATGCGCTGACGATGTGACGACATGGGGCGCAGACCCCGAACCATTGCGGTTCTTTCTGGATAAAGTTGAAACTTGTCTGCCAACTGGGGTCTACCCATGAACGTCAGTGATTGCGCCTCGATGACTTCCAACATGGCTCCCAGTTACCCAGTTCAGGCAGACGGATCATATCAAATCCAAATCTCTGACCATCGGAAATTTCCAAACTTCGAATCATCCATTACTTTCTCCTTTTCGTTTCAACGGGAAAAAGCCAGCAAACATAGCATTGTAGTACTGAATGTAAGGTGCAACAAAAGTAAATCCTCTGAAAACATTGGTTTAGAGGAAAGTGGCAAAATTAGTTGGGGGAGGCTAGCCCACCCCAACTCCTAATGTGACCGATTCAAGTACGAAGCACCGGATTTTCAGCTCGTTTGGTTCAACTCTATGTCCCAACATGAATCACTTGAGGGCCACAGTAATGTTATCACAAGTCCATACAAACCACCTCGGGAACAAAATGGGGTCAAGACCTTAGGTAGCCCTTCGAGTCGCTCGGTAATGCAGTTACCTGGATCTATGCAGTGTATCTACTCCAAAGTTCCGTTGCTTTATTCAACCTGGCTTCTTTGTTTAAGTGCCCTGATTCCTAAGTTGATTGGATGGGGTGACATTTCGATTGGATAATCAGTCGATGTCGTCGGGCTCCGCACAGTTGAGGTAAAAGTCTTAGTATTCCAAAAAGAGTCCCTTTGATCTCCACCTTGTATTCAGTGTTTCTTAACGTTTTTAGCTTATACTTTGTCCCAGAAAAGGATGAATATAAGTCTTCTGCTATGACAGGACTCCGTCCCTATAGGGAAGCGTATTTTGCTTCGTCCTTGATTTATTTGAGTTGGAGTAGAGCGTCCTTTATATCTGAAAGTGTTTTATCATTTCTTTATCTTCTTTAATTTTAGTGATGCAAAAAATACGGGAACTGATTTTATTTCTTTAAACTTACTAGTGATTTTCCTCTGTAAAATTACAAATCCCACAAATTATTTCCAAAAGGGTTCCATTGGAGTCTTTATGAAGCCATCTTTTGTCTGGTTATTCCACGTTGGATTTTTTGATTATCAGTGCCATGTTTGTATTACAACGGTATCCGTCATGTACCCTTTTTGCTATATATACATAACAGAAGATATTCGTTTTATAAAAATAATGTTTATGCGGCAATGCAATAATTAATGCAGTTTTTGTGCAGCCTGTTGGCTTTAAACGATTTTGACAAATCTTTTTCACTTCATTTGTCACAACAGGCGATGTTTCACAGTTACGGATTGCATTGTATAGAGTTTTGCGTACAAAAATGTTGCATTTAAACCAAAAACCTTAGGAGAAAATAAAAAAATAGATACACTGGCCACTTTGTAAAAATAAAAGAAACTCATCGAGTTATGAATGTGCACATTATGAGCACATTAAGTTAGGTGAAGTTCAGATCAGTTCAGTTCAGCTTGCTCGGGACGAAAATTTGGCATCAGCCACTCGAGCGTCCAGATTAGCGTGTTATCAGCTGGCATCCGTAACTTCCAACACTACATGTTCCTTTGTTTTTGGAAGGCAAAGTATCACATGCAGTATCAGATTCGACACCTGAAACTTACTGTTCCAGCTCTGGGTATACCGCCGTCCAGCAGGCATCCAGAGCTTCTTTAAACCCATAGATATTATTTCTATTAACCACATGTTCTGGTAGTCGACTCCATAGTAGAATCACCCTATTAGTGATCAACCTGGCTGTTCTTTGAAGCCTTGTATATTTCCTCCGCCGTATTTAACTGTGCCCTCTGGCACCCTTGTCTATTATAAGTAAACAGTTCCTCACTTTTTATCCCTGAAAGACCCTTTCCTATTTTGAACGTCCAATTAGGTCACAGTGTTTGTGTGTGCCGGCGTCTGAGAGAGGAAATGGCAAGGTCGTGGAATCTTTCTTCATAGGTTTTGTGCCGTCGCTCAGTCATCATCTTGGTGACCAGCTCTTGTACTTCTTGCAAGCAATTTATGTTTTGTAAGTACAGCGCCCAGGTTGGGACACAAAACTTCAATTTTGCTCTTACGATAGTCGCGCACAACGATGCGAACACTTCGGGTTCCCTGTGAGACATCGTTAGTCTGAGCCTAAATAGATCCTCTTTGGCCTCATTTGCTTTGATTACGCACTAGTTGGAGGGCTTGAAATTGCTCGTAATAGTTACGCCCAGATCCTTGGCTAGAGAAACATCCATTGTATCACTCATTTCATTCCATCTGTGCTCTCCCCCAGAGGTCAGGCTTCCACACTTTGCCAGGTTTAATGGAATGCCCCTTTTAAGTAACCAAACTTTGACTGCCTCTATGTCTTCCTCTGGAGCCCTGGGGAACGCCACTTGGCATATAGGCGGGGGCCGTTGCGTACCCCCCAACCCTAGCGCTAAACGTTCTGCCACAAATGTCTACCGAAATACTAAACCTCCTCATTATTCCTAGTACTTTCATTTTGACCCAAATGAGCATGGCTAAATGAGTCAAAAACCACGCTAAAGCCCACGGCCTGGTGGCTTCCGTCTAGGCGTTTCGTTATCTCGACCAAAAAGCAAGATATTTGTAGAGTAGGACGTTACTACTATGGATATATGCTGTGCTGTTGAAATAGCTCTGTGATTCACTAGGTGCTCGCATATCTGCTTTCTGATGATCCTCTCCAGGTACATACATAAGAAGCAGGTCAGACTCATCGGCTTGTAGTTTTTCGGCCATCATATTTTCCCACTACTGTTGCCGTTTTCTATTCTTCAGGTACTTTCTCTCCCCCAAGTGATCTATTGTAGGGCTGCGTAGCTGAGACTGCAGATAGTTCCGCTAATGCCCGAACGATAGCCGGGTTTATCCCGTCTGGGCCAGCAGCTTTGAAATTATTCAGCGTGCTTAACTATGTTGCAAAGAGTTCCGAAACTTCCGGGATTTGAACAGTTTACGGGATTCCCAGGTTGACATGGGCTTCATCCAGCAGGCAAAACTATCCTTGAACTTTTCCAGTTGGACATTTTTCCTTTCGGATTCGGTCAACGCCGGATCCCCGTCCGCCGCTCTAGGATGGCGACACGGTAGACGATTTTTTCATAGATTGTGCATACGCGTAGGACGTTTTGGGGTATGGTTTGATATTTCTTGTTAAGTTAAGCTTAATTAAGTACTTTTATTTACATTGAAGCGCTTTGGTTTTGTTGCGCTCTTGTCTGTAGCTTTTATACGTCTGATGGGTACGATACACTGCGTAAGTTTTCCATCATCTCTTTCGAGCTCGCTTTATTTTTGGACGCCACCACGTTGACTGGCGATTTTTTCTAATGACTTTAAGAGGAACGACCTCGTCCGTCAGGTTGATTAGTCCTTTTCTAGTGACTTCCCACCTTTCTTCTACGGTCGGGATTTCGTGTTCCAGCAACCAGGATATCCACGCCGTAACCCTTCTAATTTCTTTAATCCTGACGGAGGCTCTAGCTGGCAGTTCATTCGGCACCGAAAGCACAAACTTCGTTACTACGTGGTCACTTTTGTCTGACGGTTTCTCGGTTGTTAACTTCCTCGTATTCTGTTAATAGCTGGTGACCAATGAGTCTAGTAGAGAGGGGCAATGCCCTACACTATGCTTGACATCCTGCCTTACATGTTGGATCAGTCAATGTAAAAGCATTCATTTTAGAACTGTCTTCTGGAATTTCCCGTGAGGAACTTCCGTTCTCCTAGCTGGAGTCCCCACTACTGCAAATTCCTCAGTTCGGGCTAACACTGCTTACATCAAAAGTCGGTCAAAACACTGTCACACTGTCAAGATGCTTTCTAAATACTGAACAGTAGAGTTTCTATAAGTGTTGCTTATAGAGGGTATGGAAGGAAAACTTGTCTTTTTAAAAAAAACAGCGGCACTTTGGAAAATCGTTGTCCGAAGGAAGTATGGGATCTGCAACTATTTTGTGAGCAGACTTTTCACATGCGGGTAGGTGGTGATCACATAGATTAATGGGCAATTCAATTGTTGATATGAAAAACACGGCTTATAATTGATGATCCGCCGGCGGAGAACTTTAAAGTCTATTTTAAGGAAGCCTGCGAAAATAATTGGAGTATGATAAGGGATTAAAAACGCATTGGTATACAAAACGATGAATGTTGCTTTGTTTCACTATGTAATATCGGAGCTTTTTAATTTGAAATGACAGCCATCAAGGAATTTTTATGCAGGTAGAAATGTAAGAAGTTCACTTCGGACTTTTATCGATTCTAACCCCTAGGTACTTCACATGATCAACCATGGCAGATGTTTATGAGCTGATGAAAAACAGTTTGGGTGAGTAGACCGACCGAGAGAAACAAAACACACATTCAACAGATCTAAATGCTTTGAGATTAAAATCAACTTGTGCGGAGAAATTGTAGGTAGAAAATAAGTTGATGGGAAGATTTTGAATGTCATCGTTGCCTGAAACGACTTAAGAGAGGGCAGCATCATCAGGATATTTAAGCAGGTGACAAGGAAAGCAAGTTGATAAAGTCACTAATGCAAGTAAAGAAAGAGACGGTGAAATAAGAGCACCCTGAGTTGTTAACCAACGGCTTCTGAGTTTTACTGTCCATTCGTATACATTAGGATTGATTAGTGAATAAATAAGACAGCCGTGCTAATGAATGCCTGGAACAACTATGTGCTTCGAGTTTATGAATTAAGAGAGACCATGAGACCGAATCGGATGTCGAAGAATTGTCCAAGAAGAATGCACATAGGGATTTGGAAGTGTGACGAATGAAGTAAAAGCGTCCAAAGTGAACCTGTTAGATTTATAGGCAAACGAAAAGAGGTCAACAGGAGGATCCATGGAAGAACGCGGACGCCTAAACGCGGCTGTCTTTATATAAATATACCCAGAAAGCATTATTACACGACGAACCTTAAGGGTATCCGAGATGTCTCAAAAGTGACCCCTAGCTATTTCAAACGGCCATTGCTGGGGTTTTTGCGGTTACTTTACTGATTCGGACATTGGTCATAAAGGTTATATTTTCTTGCTTACTAAATATATGGGTTATTCTTCCTAGTCAGAAACTGCAACGTGTATTTTACTCAAGAAGACTGATGTACAAGATGCCCGAAAATTATTTCCGGGCTCCATTTTCTCATCACTCTCCTTATTATTCCTTCAGATATCAGGAACCACCTGAAAAACAGGAAACAATATGCTGATCCGCTTATTTGATCAGTTCACAAGTTTTGCCTTGGCAAAAATGTGAAACCGCATTCTCGTTGAGTTTCAAACTTATTTTCTGATCTTTTTTCGTTCACAAAAGTGTTGCTACATTCACTTGCGTTATGCACATATATTGCACAAATCCGAGTGCAGCTCCTATGACATCGGAACCATGGCGAAGGACGAAAGCAACGAGGGAAAGAGTAAGAACCAGAAACGATCCGTATGGTCCACCATTTATGAATGCCTCTTTATCCTTCACCTCTGGCACCGGTTATCCATAGGGATCTATGATTCGGTTGCTCAAACCAAATAAGTTCAAATCTTTTTCATAGAACTTTTCTATGCACTCATACCATTATATTTCGAAAGCCTCGTGATCCGAGCAAACTTTCTAACATTTTTATCAAAATCACTTGCCGTTCTGCGTAACGTCAGAAATATATACTAATCATCAACCATATAATTAAACAATAAATACCTACTTGACGAGTGTTTTATCTGTATTATCTAGTATCATGATTTCCCCGGAGACACGAGGCGTATACGACTATCACGCTCTTTCCTTGAGCATGCCTCCATGTGTTTGGCCGGAATGCGCCAACCAAGGTGGTCCTGGAAAAGCACTTAGTAAAATTTTGAACCGTTATTCCGGTTTACAGCAGATGCAGATGAGTTTGCGGCCCCTACACCGCTCGTGATTTGTTTAGTTATTCCCTCTTGACTGGTTGACAAAGATCAGTCAATCCGATGAAGAACGCCAGGCATTCGTCTTTTCTCTCCCACTTTAGTAAGAAAACCGCCACGAGAAATCTATGTGTAGGACTTCCTCAATAGAGTGTGTTGGAGACATGGTTAGTTGGGATCGTTTCGAGAGGCGTCCGGGGCGAGTAGCCAACTCGCAGGCTGGAAAACCTACCTCGATGATGTTGATGCGTTCGAAGGA
Source organism: Fasciolopsis buskii (assembly GCA_008360955.1). Lineage (NCBI taxonomy): Eukaryota > Metazoa > Platyhelminthes > Trematoda > Plagiorchiida > Fasciolidae > Fasciolopsis > Fasciolopsis buskii. Next base: position 63,537 of record LUCM01001194.1, read on the forward strand.
CAACTACAAGCTAATGTTTGCAATTTAAAAGACAACTTTAGGTCTTTGCAAATGCGGCATGTTTTCGTGAATATCACGAATCGCGAAAGCCAGAGCAGCTTTCGCGAACCGGCGTCACTTGTGGCGCCCCCATGACATCCGGCTTCCCTTCAAGGGAAGGATGTGCAATGCCACAGTTTGTGGTGTTTTATGGTTGCGGGAAGGATGCCCGGCGAGTTTCTGTCTCCGAGCATCGGTGTTTCCGAGGCATTGCTCAAGTGTGGTGGGAAAATCCGGTGAGCAATGCCGAGGAGGGTCGTCGTGTGTTGTGTATGAACAGCCGTCCTTTGACCAAGGCAATTGCCCTACGTCACCTTCCGTCGCTTGGATACGTATTCCGTATGTCTGTCCATCGTCTAAGTTTTCTTGCTCCTTTTGCACGTGCTAAGCAAGGCTGGAAGAAGCAACGTGACGGTCAGGCTATGACTTGGGGTGGAGGTACGAAGAAGTTAGCTTCGGTTTTGGCCTCCTTTGGTGCTTTCCGCTTTCTTGTTTAGGGCACAAGAGATGGAGATTGTTATTGGTTGGAGACGCTGGGAGATATGGCTCAAACCCAAAGTCGGTGGCTCAATTTTTTATGGTCTGCATCTAAAATTTGTCCCTCTAAGAGAAATCCGAAAAATAAATCACAAATCATGTACGTTGAAAGCACAGAAAAAACATGATTCGTCGTTGTTTATTTTTTCTCCTCTTTTGTCCACTTTCTGTAAAATCCTTTTTCCATGTTCTTGCATTGACATCATGCTTGTTTTTAAGCCAGTCTAAGATATATATACGTACATATATATATATATATATATATCAATAGTTCACTAGGATTCGTGCTTGTTTTATATCCACTGTGGCTGATAACGACCATTTTGCTTTATATGTAACCGTCACAATGTACATTAATTCCTATTGTACTTTATAATATCGTTGACTGACTGAAGCGCATTCAAAAAAGAGACCGAAATAATAGAAAGCATAAATGTAAAAATGGCCTGGACAATCAGGATAAAAGCCCACTTCTGCCCACTCTTTTACTCCGCTTGTGCTAAGAATGTAGCGACATAATCCTTTTCTATTATATGCTTAAATCTAATCAACAAAGCATACCCCTCAGGTTTTATGCTCCCCCTACACCAGTGAAGGAACTGGCTGCCACAATCTTATAAATTGAAGCATCAAATGTTCGCAGTATACTCAGATAATGACACAAGAAAAGACCGCAAAGTACGCTTGATGCAATCATCGGTGTATAATCCGGGGTATTTGCGTGCCATTCGAGTATGCAAATTTAACTATAGCAACAGTAGAAGGAATAAGGACGTGAATTTTGGATGCTGCGATTATACCAATTGGAACAGCACCGTAGATGGAACGTGTAAATAAAATGAAACAATCGATTCAACTTAATGCATCGTGCATATTATTTTCAGAATGTTTCAGTGACTGTGGCGGTAGTGGAATTTTACGTGAAAGTTGGTTATTATGTTAGGATTTAAGTTATTATTTATTTTGATTTGTTCGGTCTTTTTGTTTTTAGTGTTTACGTTTTTTGTTTCAAATTCCACAAATAACATCAGTGCCGAGATTCAGTTTCAGCTTTATAGTCAATAACCTGACACCAAAATGCTCTGGCTTTTGTTTGCTATCTACTGAAAGCAGAAAAAGAGAACAAAAAATATTGGCAGATGGAGTGTATGATAATATATGCAGAAAATGTTTGAATACCATAACGCCGTTGATTGGGAAACTCAGTGGTATCACATATCAGGAAACCCCATAGACCTCATGCCAATAGTCTAACCGGACGTACACCGCCTAATCGGCTGGTTAGGGTTTCCGTGCTTTTCTGCCATGCCACCGGCTGACCTTGATCTATTTTCTAATCATTACATACCCCTTAACAACGAGGCAGTCGCTCTGTAGGTATATTAGAAGGATGTCCCAAAAACCTTTATCGATTCACATTCAGCGCCTTTTCTGAAGATTAAACTCTATTGTCAAGTACTCTGTGCCTGACCTCCGGGTTACTACGAAAATCCTTCTATTTTCTTTCAATGTCAAGAAGACAATGGTATTTATACACCGAAAGTCTCTGAACATCTGCCTCCAGCGGCCTTGTTTCTGATCAGTACAGCAAGATAGAAACTACCACTGTTATGCAGAATCCACCTTTGGCTGATAACCGACTGTCATGCCGACGACACCAGTGCCCCAAATCGGTGAATCCCAATCGAGTCTTCTACATGCGCAAGCAAAATTCACGTTATATGCGATCATTTGGTGAAGTACAATTAACCAAGTAATTCAACCTGTACTTATTCTATAAGAACAAGATTCGACTTTGAGCCAATCCAGTCCCGCAACACCATCGTAAATACGAGGGTGCAAAGCACATCCCGAACTTTGTTGCACAATGATTCAGACAGTGGAAGAAATTCTGCAACTTCCTTGGATCCGCTTTCCCGTAGACCAATACCGTTCGCATAATACAAGTCAGACAATTTCTGTTCTGTCATTATTCTCACATGGTGGGTTTATCACCATAACCATTTCAACGACGAAGTTGGTAATGAAAGGCAAAGGGGACAAAAACCGCCTGTCTTGGTGAGCTCGCGTGAAAGATCGCCTTAAGCACGAACTGAGGTTCAGCTGTTGGGATGCAGAGATGAAAAAAGTGGAGTAACTTTCTCTGCCACACCCTTCAGTGAGAGATTGCGCCTAAGAATTGCACGATCTACTGATTAGAACGTTGGAATTGGATCACCAAAGATAAGCCAAGTGTCTACGAAGCATGTGTCCATGTTCTAAGATTTATCGCAAAATGGGTATTTGATAAATACAACCCCGACAGGGCTAGTAGCCGCCCTGGGTTTGTCGCGTACAATTTTTGCAGGTACTAAATAGTTGGCGGGTGGTAATTCCCGTGGACAGTTTGGATTTGATTATTATCAAACTACTTCATCTGTTTTTAGCGTGAGGACAATCAGCGATTCACACCAGTCCTTAGGACTCATCCCTTGATCAGGCTGACTCCAAGAGTTTTATTAACTCCGATGTTTACGCCACCGTTATTGAAGAAAAACGGAGACAGCCTATCTGGTCTAGTTGTCTTTTGCTTTTTCAGGAGACCTACTGTCCTGAAGACCTCCATTTCTGGTGAATTACTGGTGTCTACCTGCGTCGCTTCATCTTCAGTCATATGTGTTAGGCTCACTGTAGTAGTCCAGCTAAACTTATCTCTAAAGTTCCCTATCCAACCCTCCAACCCACGCTGATCAAGGTGGACCAGTGTGTTATCGGACTCCCCGATCACCTTGCTTATCTTTGACCTCATTGGATCAGTATTCCTGATCACTAGATCATTGCCGATAGCGGCTGCCTTTTTCACTTCCCAACGTTTCTCTACCCACCGTTGATCGCAGTCATTTCTGAGACTTCCCGGCAGTTGACGTCTCAGGGGTTTGCTCATTTCCTTTTATGTGAAATCCGGAGGCATCTGAAGTCGAGGATATCTATAGTTTCTGAGATTGAAGTGGTCTAAAGTTCAACTTGACAGTTGATGCTAATTCAAGGGTTTTTTTGACCCTCTCCCAATGTTTGCTGGGATCTTGCGCCCTTTATTTTGACGGTACCTAAGTTCACAGTTCGCAAATACCCCTCAGAATCAACTGTGAAGGATGAGTGTTTTTCGTGTTGCTTCCACCACACACTAGGACCAAAAATGCACCTAGTAAAGCTTGTTCTGAGTTCACAGGTGTAGCCAAGAACAATCGACCACTTTCAGTTAATACCTGCTACCGGTGACTAGTAGCAGTATAATCAATCTAAGCCCAACGCTTCATAGATGAACGAGCGGGCCAGGTTAGCCGATGCCGAATTTCATGGCAAATTTAGTGTTCACCAGAAACGGTATGTGGTCAGAACAAACGTGAATGAGACGATCACCATTGTCGCTGGGATTTGCTGGGACAGAAAATGAACTTCCCTTGTGCAGTTGTCTCCGTTTGTTGGCCAAGTTGAGCGTGAGAACCACCAGCAACGATCACAGCGTCCGCTGAATGTACACTATGGACTATATACGTATATATTTGCTCAAATCTGTATACAGTGTGCCGTCAAACTCATGGGGAGGAGCGAAACCAGTGGGTGAAGAGGGGAGAAGAAAAAAAACAATGTGTAGAGTTCACACTATGGAGTAATCGGGATACGTCCCGGCAGAGGTCATCTTAGGTCTCAGAAGAGCCACAATCAACAGCCGCATAAACAGGTAGGGCGAATAAACAACGGTGCTTCCGCTGAATCCCATTGGTGCTTACAGAATTGTTCAGTCAGGCAGCAGACAAACGAATTTTAACCAGGATCTAGTCTAACGCTTCACGTCCGGGTCTGTCGCTAAGAGCTTTTCCAGCGCCAGCCTGACTGCGAGCATTGAAAATGGAATCACGCGACAAGCAAAGAACAAAGCGAGTAAAGATGGTTATGCCCAAACTTCGAAGAATGTTTATGAAAGTGCAATATTTTGTGCACGAATCTATTTCAACAGTTTCAAAAGTTCTAGCCGGGTCAGCTTGTTGCCCTATTTAATTTAGTGTGCGGACACTGAGGGCAACTAACTGAAATGAACATCTAGGCCGAATTGTCGGGTTCAGAATATTTTCTTCCCCTTAACTGTTGCTGAAATCATATAAGTCTACGGAGCCACGATCCTTCATGGCATTTTGCGTATTCTATATAAGGGAAGAAGGGAAAGTATAACGACGCCCTGGAGACTTGACCCTGGAGGCAATTGAACAAACGATAATTCGCAGTAGGGTTTTTATTTGCCAACACAAACTGGAGCCTTTAACTCAAAACTATAACCCTCAAGGTTTTGGGACGTTAATTCAGCGGCAGCGATAAGCAAGGTACTGCTCAGAGTTTGTTGCCTTCGACCCAACTTGTCTTCCGTCCCCAACCGAATATCCTTGACCCCTACCTGAGCTACAAATAATTCCATACTGCATCGGTCTTCGCCCAGGATAATCAGGACCGCGCTGCCCATTGCATCGAGCGCAGTTGGGATGGTTGTGATAAGTATGCTACTGCTCAGAGTTCCCTCTCTTTTATTCAACCTGTCTCTTCTGTCTCCAACCCAATCTGTTTGTCCCTTCTGCCTACCCATAGTACCTCCATTGATAACACGCCCGATACTCGCAACGGTTTACTGTCAAGTAGTGTAGTGGGTAGTTTTCAGTCTGTTAGCTCGCATTTTCTCAAGCCTCGTCAGCCTCTGAATCTGGGTTCCTTCAATGTGCGCACTTTGATGCAAGCTAGCCAACAGGCGAGCTTGGCTCTGACAGTGGACTCATTTTCGATCGATGTCTGCTGTGTGAGTGAAACACGAATTCAGGATTCGAGTAGAGTGATTCAACTAATTGCGCCAAACGTCTCGTCAAGATATTTTCTTCGCACTTCAGGAGACGAAGCAGCTCAAGCTGTGGGTCAAGGCGGAGTAGGAATAGTCTTAAGTCCGAAGGCTGAAGTGGCCCTTTTAGACTGGATCCCGATTAACAGTCGCTTGTACGCCATGAGACTGCTGGGATCCGTTGGCGTCCGGAAGGATAGTTGTGTTAAGCGCAGTTTATTTGTTATCTCGGCATACGCTCCCACAGACTGCAGCACTGACATGGAGAAAGATGAGTTTTGCGATGACCTCATCACTCCTGTTCGGAAGAGCAAACGCTCTGACATTGTAGTGGTAGCAGGTGACTTTAATGCACAAGTTGGAAAACTTAGTGAATCGGAGTCCTGCTTAGGTGAGCGATGCGCCTTGCCTGCACAGCGAACAGACGACGGGGAAAGACTTCTCCAATTCTGTGCGGATAATCATTTATTCCTATCTAGTACAAATTTCCGACACAGTTCGCGTCGCACAGCGACATGGCGTTCTAACTCGACAGGTACTTTGAGTCCGATTGACCATATCACAGTTAGCTACCGTTGGCGCGGTTCTGTCCAGAACTGTAGATCATGCTGGACCACGTACGTCGAATCGGACCATGCGTTAGTTTTAATGCGATTTTTACTGCAGCTGAATGGCCACTGACGCAGGACAACAAGCCAATTGGCTGTCGAACGTTTGTCTGACTCAGCTGTTCGCAATAGCTGCGAACAGAAACTATCCGAGGGACTAAGAACTTCGACGAGCATCAATATAGACGAGCAATGAGATCAAATTAAGCAGGTTAGGCATTTGTCAGCAGATTTTCCCTGTGGTCCTAGATCTAGCGTTCATCAAAACACTGGATCTCGCAAGGGTCGCTGGCTCTAATGGAGCACAAAGGCAGCTGTCTAACTGTATGGAAGTGAAAAAGATACGTCGTCAGTTGCAGCGTCAGTTGACGATAAGCCAGAAGAGTGACCGGGGAAACTGGTGGGTTAAGGCAGCCGAAGAGATGGAAGTGGCGTCCGCTTCAGGTAACAGTCAAAGGCTGTTTAAGCTTGTACGCGACAGCGGTGGGCGGCGAACTTCGGTTAATGAAGTCGTGTGCGATAGGACTGGAGAGCTCATCCATGGTAGACAGAAAAGACTAGACCGTTGGGCAGAGCACTTCAAGGGTCAGTTTAGCTGGCCACACGCTTAAGTATTTAGTCTCACGTCTGGAGCTGTGAATTCTTGGGAGGTGTCGCTTGATCCTCCAACGGAAGTGGAAGTGCAGTAGAATATTCGGCTTCTGAAGAGGGAAAAAGCTGGCGGTCCCGACGACCTTCCCACAGTTCTCATCAAATTGGGTGGAGAAGTGCTGATGAAATCGCTTACCTCCTTGATTCATGATATTTGGAACGAGGAGCGTATCCCGCTATCGTGGGGTGAGACACTGATTATACCCATCTTGAAGAACGGTACACGGAGTGACTGCAGCAATCGTCGTGGGATTAGTTTAATTCCGATAGTTACTAAGGTGTTAGCTTCGATAATGCTGCGCCGTTTGACATCGATTCGCGAGAGTAGTATCCGCGAACAACAGGCCGGATTTCGGCCAGGTCGAGGTTGTATCGACCAGAACTTCACTCCGACAGATACTAGAAACGCGCCACACGCACCGGCGCCCTACGATCGTAGTCTTCCTCGATTTGAAGAGTGCTTTCGACTCCGTGGATCGACCAGCACTACTCAGTGCTCTCCACCGGAAGGGTGTGCCAACGAAGTTTGTGAACCTGTTGCGAGCATTGTACTCGCATACCTGTGGTCGCGTTAGGGTATACGGTGAACTGTCACGTTCATTCGAAACGACTAGTGGCGTTCGACAAGGGTGTCCCATCTCTCCATTCTTGTTCAACTTCGTCATGGACGAGGTGATGGAAGATGCTTTAGGAGGTCTCAGGGATGAAGGAGTCGAACTGGGAAGTGGTGGGAAGCTATGCGACCTAGATTACGCAGACGACGTCGTGTGCCTGCTCGAGTCTGCTGACCATGCACAACGGGCACTAGATAGACTGTCGAGATCGGTTGCTCGGTTCGGCATGTGCTTTGCACCTTCAAAGTGCAAAGTACTGTTACAGGACTGGATGACAATAGTGCCGGACTTGGTGCTGAGCGGAGAGACACTCACGATTGTAGATCGTTTCATCTACCTTGGTAGCTGCGTGTCCAACGATGGTAGCTCGGGATTGGAGGTAAGTATGCGTATATCGAAGGCTCGGGCAGCTTACGCTGGACTGAAGCACTTGTGGCGTCGGCCTGATATTTCGGGGAAACTGAAGTTGAAAGGTCTTGTGTACTGTGCTGCAGTGCGTTCAGTTCTGTTGTGCGGTTGCGAGGCGTGGAGTATGCGTGTGGGTGATGTTCGTCGGTTGGAGGTTTTCGACAACCGATGTTTGCGTAGTATGGCTAGGATTGGATGGAGTGACCGGGTGAGTAATACTGAGGTTAGGAATCTGGTATTGGGTGCCACTTCTGAGAATAGCTTGTTTCAGCGTATGAAACTTAGTAGACTACGCTGGTTGGTTCACATGTTGCGTATGGCGAACACTCCTCTACCATATCGTGCCCTATTTTGTGTTCCTCCCGGTGAATGGAAGAAGCCATGTGGAGGCCAACAGATGACGTGGCAACGTGGGATGGGAACGTGTACAGCGAAGTTAGGTAAAGTAGGTGTCTCACGCCTTCGTGGTTGGGGTCCGAAAGACTTGTCGACTAGCTGGCTGGAGACACCTAAGGATATGTCAGTGATCCGTGAACACTGGCGATCGTGCTGTCATTTTCTATCGAATCAGAATGATTGAAAACACGTGCGTTTGTACAGTTAGACTGTGTTTCATGTGTTGGCCGCCTTTGTAGGTCCACTCCCTGTTCCCGTTGGATATCCACTTTTTATATAAACGCGTAACTCTGGGGAAAGGCAGTGGTCATTGAGGCTTGCCTTGCTGTTTAACGCTGAACGAGGATGGTGCTGATGATGACTACCTGACCTTCATGTTCCCACTGATGCTGTGCCCAATGCTTTTGAGGGTTCACTGTCAATTAATGTTTTAAGTGGTTTTGAATTTAGTAGCTCAAATTTTCTCAGACCTTGTCAGATTTTGAACCGGGGCTCTTTCAATATGTGCACTCATACAGGCTGGCCGAACGGGCGTGTTTAACGCTCACAGTGGACCCACTGACTATTGATGCTTACTGCCTTAGTGAAACACGAACGGCGTAATCCGGCTAATTGCGCCTTATGTCTCGCCAGTATATGTACTATGCACCTCAGGAGACGAATTAGCTCAGGCTTCGGATCAGCGTGGTGTGCAAACAGTCTTCAGTGGCATAACTGAAGCAACCTTTTAGGTTGGATGCCGGTTAACAGCAGTTCATGCGCCATAAGACTTCAGGTGTCAGTCGGTGTCCGGAAGGACAGATGTGTCAAGCGCAGCTTGTCCTCTTGGTATGCGCCTAGCAAATGGTAGTGCTGACAGATTTTTTGACGATCTCCTCACTCTTGTTCGTAGGAGCAAATATTCTGGTGTTGTAATGTTGGCAGGTGATTTAAGAGCGTAAGCTAAAAAGCTTAGTGCACTGAAAGCTTGTTTGGGTGGAAATTAAGCCTTGCCACCTGAGAGTGCAAGTAGTGTTCCTATTTGGCATAGATTTCCGACACAGCTCGTGTCGCACAACGACATGACTTTCTGGCATGACGGTTACTTTAGGTCAGATGGGCCATATCGCATTGAGATACCGTTGACGCGTTTCTGTTCGAAATTGTAGATCGTAATGGATCACGCACGCCAAATCGGACCACACGCTAGTTTTATTGCGATTTTCGCTGCAGTTCATTAGTCATCGACTCAGGCCGTAAGCCTTGTTGGGCGTAGAACGTCAATCTAATTCGGCTGTTTGCATCAGTTATGAATATAATTTATCAGACGAACTAAAACCCCGAGGCGGAGCACTACTAGTGAGCTGTGGGATCAAATCCAGCAACATTTGGCCGCTGGTTTTGCCCGTCGCCCTAGATCCAAAGTCCACCAAAGACACTGGATCTAATGACAGTCGCTTAACCTACTGAAGCAGAAACACTAGGGCCGTAAATGTAAAGAAGTGGGTAAGATGCGTCGACATCTACAGGGTCAGCTGACGATAAACCTTAAGAAGGACCATAGAACATAGCGGGTTATTCAGCCAACGATGTAGAATTATCATCTGCTTCGGGTAATAGTGAAGGATTTTTTAAGCTTACACACGGCACCAGTGGGAGATGAACTTCGATTAGTGAAGTCGTATGCTATAGAAATGGAAGGTCCATTCATGGGAGACAGCAAAGGCTCGACCGTTGGAGCTGGATACTTCAACCACCAATCCAGCTGGTCATATGTTGATGTAGTTACCCCGACAACCACAGCCGCAAATCCTTTCGAGCTGTGTCTTTATCCTCAACGGAAGTGAAAGTAGGATCGAACATTCGACTAGTGAAAAGAGAAAAATTGGCCGGTCTCAACAAACTCCCCGTTCTTTTCAAAGCGAGTAGAGAGTCCATGACAAAAGCACTTACGTCCTTACTCCGTGATATTTGGAAGAAGAAGCTTATTCGATTATCGTGGATAAGTCATTGATTGTACCCGCCTTCAAGAAAAGAACACAGTGACCGTAGCAGTTATCGTTTAATTATGATGACCATTACGGTCTTAACTTTGATAGTGCATAACCTTTTCTCATCGATTCCCGAGCGTAACGTCCGTGAACAAGAAGCCGAATTTTGTGCGGGTCGAGGTTGCATCGACCAGATTTTCACTCCCTGGTGGGTGCTGAAACGTGCCACACATACCATCGTCCGAAAATCGTAGTCGTACTTGATAGGTTTCTTTGACTCATTCGACCGGACAGGAATATTCAAGCCGTCCACCTAGAGGGTACGCCAGAATCGTTCGTGAACCCCCTGTGAGCATCGCTCTTACACATCTATGGTCGTATACGGTGAACTGTCAGCTTAATTCCACAAGCGGCTTCGAAAAGGACGTCCTTCAACTCCATCATGAACAAAGTGGTGGAGGGTGCTTTAGGAGGTTTTCATTATATAGTTGTCGGCGATAGCCAAGTGGATAAGGCCGTGGCGTTTGAACGTGAGAGTCACAGGTTCGAATTCTCCCACCGCCGGTCAACTTGCTCAGTTTTCAGCCCTCTGCTGGCTGCGTCTTTCTTCCTGAAAAACGATACACACTGTTATTTCATTAATAAAGAAAGTAAAAGATTAAATATAGAAACTGGCAAGTGGTGAGGAGCTGTGTAATCTAAATTACGCAGACGACCTAGTGCATCCATTTGAATCTACGGAACACGCGCAGTATACTAGACATATGTGCGAAGGCCGTAATGGGGTTCGGCATATGCTTTGCGCCTTCATAATGTAATGCTGTCCAAAAGTTGGAAAATGTTACTACCGAACTTGGTGCCCGATTGAGAGGAACTGACAACTGTCTATCGTTTCCCTAACATTGGCAGCTGCATAACTGAGTGGTAGCACAGCAGTGGAGGTGAGCACACATATCTAATGCGTGCTTTGGAATGAAGCACTTGTGGTATCGGGTCGATGTTGCATTGAAGTTGTACTGTGTGCTGTGCGGTCATTTCTGTTGTATGGTTGTGAGACGTGAGGTTTACGTGTCGAAGACGTTCGCCGCTTGGAGGTTTTCAATCACCAATATTTCCGAAGTATGGCTAGGTTTGAGTGGAATGACCGCGCGATTATTGTGGAGGTTATGTATCTGCTTTCAGTCGCGGGTTCTAACAATACCTTATCTAGGGTATTAAGCTTATTTGACTATGCTGGTTGGGTCACGTGTTGAGTAGGGTGAAAACTCGTCTACCATACCGTGCCCTATTCTGCATTTCTCCCACGGAGTGGAAGAAGCCATGTGGCAACGCGGAATGAGAAAACATACAGCGAACTTAGGTAAAGTAAGTGTTTCATGTCTTCGTGGTTGGATCCGCAATGTCCGTCGACTATATGGGTGGAGACACTTTCCTGTGAAATCAGAATGACTGAAAATATGCACTAGTACAGTTAGACTTTATTCCGTATGTGCGCTTCTGCGATACTTTTCCCGTCTCTGTAGTTTCGATTCCTCCCTCCTTACCAATTCACTATTTCTATAACAACGTGTTACTCATGGAAATAAGCAGCGGTTGGTGGTGCTCTGCATACTCTTTAAAGCTGAACGATGATGACGTCAGGCTGCAGCTTCACTGTGAAGCAAAACCGAGCTTGGTATAATGACAAATATTTCAGTTAAGTTCTGTTTGCACAACCATTATCTTTTCACGAATTTCCTCTAGTTCTATTTGCTATCTCGCGGCACTGAATGTAGTTGAATGAAAAATCAGGTCACAAAACGGGTGTCTATGAAAAAACGAAAGGATGCTATTTATTGAGGAATTAACCATATCTCTCGAGGTTTTCAGCCCTCTTCTTAGGGAATCTAATTAACCTCAACCGGGGGAATATTTCATCCTGAGTTCTATTTTTCCGTAGAAGAACGTTTCATATTACGCTTACCTGTCTTCTAGCTTCGACTTTTAGGTCCTGAGTGTATAAATTGAAAACATCGTTTCTTGTGTAGTAACGAAAGATCACGTCATACTTGTTTGCTTCTGTCTTATAACTACACATACTTACATTTCATTTCTGAAAGTAGTCCATGCTAGATATATTCAAATCACCGCTTATTAGCTCACGCTGATGCACTGCTCGGGATGCCACATCTGAATACGTCAGTTGACCAAGAGCAGTGATGAATCGCAGAAGGTTGAGAAATGAACAAGGAGGCTATTTTCAGCAGACTTGATTCATGTCCATCTGCTGACGTTAAACTCCCGTATACGAAGAACGACCACTGGGTGTAACTACTCAATTAATGGAACATATGTACTCCACCCAATTTTTCCCTGAAGGAACAAGGTTTGGCTTTGGGTCAGTCCATTCCTGTTCAATATTTTGCAATTTGTAGGCACAAAACGAATATCAGATATAGCTAATCTGTCTTCCAGATGGTTGAGGAATACTTGGAAATGTTCACTCAGTATCATATTTCAACTAAAGCGGTTTGTCGTATCAACAAATATTGGCGTCGCTGTTTTTGATTTAGGACTGGACGACTTTTGTAATGAACTCAAGCACAAATTGACTGTTAAGTGGTTAAAGTAGGCAATCCTGAATAATACCTGTCCGTGAAAAAAGACTGTAACAAGTCGTTTGTTCTAACAAGCCTATCTCTTTAATAACCCACATTTATAGTGGCTTGCTGAAGTTTATTTGTATGGTTCAACCGACCACGAAAGTTGTACAATTGAACTTTTCCTTGAAATACTTCACCCGGCGGTACAAACGACGGTTCCGAGGGTTAATCTACGATCCACTTGATTCTTTGACTGCTTTACTCGCTTGATGTTCGGGGGCCAGTGTTTTCAGTTGGCCGAGATGAGTTGTGGCTATTGCCATTGATCATGTTCTTGCACTTCTCTATCCATCAATTCCTGGGGTCATTTAATGGGCTTCTGGTTACTTGATGTCTCAAGAATCTGAACATCCCATTGTATATGGAACTCTGAGAGAAAAATCTATGAGTATCTTACACCCATAGACACCGAAGAAATCCACGGTGTATGAGGCTCACGTGACTTGGAGTCCTGAGTGGCGTCTGTCGTTACAGCCATGTCTTTTCTCACTTTTTAAGTATTGCCTTGTATCGATAACAACATGAAAGACTCTGAATGCCACCTATGTCGGTGATTACCGTCTGGGGCCAGTTGTTCAAGATGGTGGTTTTCTTGTTGGCGGGACCATAGACTAGGCGCCAACAAACGCAAGAGTGGATTGAAGTGAGATGTAAATTTACGGGCGTGGATCACATTTATTGACCGTCTTTGAGTAACCCTCGCCAGCTGTTTCTACGTGGCTGTGTTCAGTCTGAGTTCAACGATGTAAGGGCGAAATACGACAACCAGTAAACTGATGTCGCCTTTAATGGCAAGTGCTTGTGATCATCCGAAACGATGTATGATCGAGACGAGCTTGACTAAATGGATCACTTTTGTCCTCTCGATCATCTGGGACATCAAATAGGCCTCTGATTTACCATACTGTCTCCTCAATCATCCAAGAAATGCGTCAAAATTACCGGCTAATTCCATTACGTTCTTTGACTCCACACTTCGACGTAATCGGACTAAGTTTCGGTACAGTCATTCTTTAGCTTCAGAAGAGCTGTAATCAGTAGAGGCACTCATAAGTACGGCAACCGAAAATGGATATTTCAGACGACTGCCTTTGACGGTCACGGTACTTTCCAACCGAATTGCAGACAAGCAGATGGTGAACAGAATCCAATTTAATAGTGCATGCTACAATCTTGTGCTTAATGTGATTATGACACTAGAATGGTCACCAGCACTTTAAGCCGGGTTACGTGACACGTAAAAATAACACTAGAGATCGAGGTTTTTCCAGACTAGGACGAGAAGTTAAGGAAGTAGGGTCATGCTTGATCGTTTTAGGTACTAAGCATGCATTTATTCTAAATTTTTCATGAGTTCTAGTTGGTGGTGCATCATTTTGCCCTATCTGGTATGACATGCAAATGCCAAATACAGCTAGGTAAAGTGAATATTTAGGCCTAAGAAGTGCATCAACCTTGATCTAACTTTCCGTTTATAATGCATTCAGATATATGAACTGAGACAGTCTTTCCCGGCATAATGCCTGATCTTTATAATCTGAATTCCGGAATCGCGGACTTGGAGGTGACAAATGCCTAGACCGTTTGGCCATTGCTGATCGTTTACCCTTGCTGATTTTGTCAATTTTGAATAGAATTCACTTCTTAAATATGGTTATGCTGACCATAAAGCACTATCCATTCTTTGACCGTAGGTGGCTAGTAGGAAAACGTAGGTTGGCGTCTGCTCGTGATGTTACGACAACGCGACCTCCTAACTAATACTTTTTGGCGATTGGAAAGCTGTTTGATTTCCTGTTTGGATTTCACGAGACATGCCTGATGAACGGTTTCTAAATGCGCATTTAAAAACCGCTGGTCACTGCTGAACTACACCGACTGGTCGACTGCAATCTCAAGTCGCACTGGATTTGTATATATCTTTCGTCGTGTTTATTTTACTTTATATTTCTCAGACGACTTTACGTTTTACTTAAAGCAAACGGACAAGAATGGGAACGTAAACTGCATGCACTTAGAGCTTTATCATTTATCGGCAACTTATTAATAATTGGCGAGGTTGCTAATTCTGTCCGACCTTATACTGTCTCGCTCTCAATAATTTCGGGTCAAAATCCCCGGTGCAGTTCGTGCTGTTGACTATGGAGTACGTTTCTTCCACTACACTCGTGCGACGGTAATGTACTGCAAATAATATATACATATATATATATATAATGCTACGGTGAAGTTAACTGGACGCTGTCAACTAGGCTAACCTTGTCCTACTCCATCAGGAACGGTCGTATTTGGCAAAATCTGTCCATATTCCGTAACCCGTTCTGAGGGATGCATATACTTGTATATACGCATACATAGCAAATATTTCATTACGGATCTGATGTTGTCTGAACATTGGCTATAAAAGCGAACGATGTCTAGGACTCATCAGCTCATCCGCACTCGTCATTTATTTTTTTCGGTGGACCATCGAATCCATGGTTTCTCTCCAGGTGTTGTAGTGCCCCCGATAGATAGAACTGGAGAGTTGTCCGGCGAGCTTCACTCCGAGCCTTTGGTCAGAAAGTGATCCTCAGGGCAGCAGAGGGCCCATGGTCAGTTGGGAGCCGGTGACCAGTGGTCTAGCTCACACGCCTTTTGAACAGTTCGAATAAGGGCCCACTACTCTCCAGAGGTTTTTGTAGAGGCAATTTTGGCAAATGTGTGTTTTCGAGGGGGACAAAGATCTATGACCCTGCACGAAGGTGGACAATGTTTGGTACGTCACAGTGCCACTAAAGGATTTTTGTAACTTTGTAAAAGGGGATTTCTTGTCAGGGAAAGATCCTCGATACTCTCACTAATTGTTCACGGCCGGTTACTTGGGAATATTATCCTACGTTATTTGCAGCTAACTACGAAATTGGCGACGGTTTCCCGCCCGCAACCTGAGATCGTGCTGAATCTCATGCAATTGTCAAACATCTGATGTGTCGCGCTAGAACCATTCATGACAGATACTTATTCACTTCATTCACTTTTAATATACTTATTTTATAAGTGCCATTGGGTTCATGCCACATAACTGTTGATGCCTCTTACACGGAGGAAAGGGGAACCATGACCATAAAACTTGCAGTTTTATGAGATAGTATAAAGTCTCCACGGACCGCGTATGGTAGCGAGCGGGGGAACAGTAGACTGACACCTGTGGAATTAAACGCTGCTAGAACAATAATCAATGGCTTTGTTAAAGTATAACGGTGCTTTTCAAACTGTTGCGGATTGACGATTCTTTTAGTTTATCCACAGTGGATATTAACCTCAGCTTGCTCCTGTTTGATATTATCTTATTTGGTACAACCTGCAAAAGCGACAAGTCAACGGTTTTGATATCATTGTGGCTAGGCCCACATAGTCGAATTTGGCTTAGTCACCGCGTCACGCCATAAGAGAAAGGTCAAAGACCATTTACCACACGGAGAACGAGTTTGCTCAGATTTTCAATTTTTTGGATAGGAGCTTAAATTTTTGCAATGAGCATCACTTTATCGACTTTAGTTAGCCTTTCGGAACCGCTGGTTTCACACTATGTTTTAGTTTTGGCTGCAATGCGCTACAATTAAGCGAACTCGATCGTGGTTGAAAAGGTTTCAGCTGATTTCTGATCTGATAATCTAATGTCACAGCTAAATAAAAACAATCTGATGCGCGATTACTTCGATAAATAGTAAAACTGATAAGACATTGTTGGTTAAAGTTCATAATGTTTAGTAATAACTGTTCCTTCAAACACCAGCCTCCAAAGGTCGCGGTATGGTCGCGTGTCAATTCCCCAATCTCTTATAGGTCCGCTCTTCCTGGTTGGCACGAGGAATGTTCCCAAGTGGTTCTCAGCTTCTTCGGAGAATGTATTGCTTATAATTATGCTTTTGAGATAATTTTTTAGGGACGAACAATTTTTGCTGCTCTCCGCAGAATTGCTCAGTCACTGTTATTTAGTCTAAGGAAGTGTTTGTTTCGATTTGGACAACTGTATAGTACAGCTCACGCCAAGAATAGCTCCACCGCACCGGAGGGACCTGATAATTGGATTGACACATTCATATAGGTCGCCAATGGGCCATTTACGGTAGCGAGCCAGATAGCAGCAAACTGCCATCGATCACTAGGGTGAACAGGGGATTTGGGGTTCGAACGTTTGATGTTACAGATGATAAGCGCCTAATTCACTTTTACTGCCGGTGGAAGTTCACTGTGAACGTGTCAGCATTGCGTCAGTCAGTGTAAGCATTCTCGTGATTTGACGATATAAGCTGCCGAATGGTGGTGTTACGTCAACACATTGTTTGACATCATTTCATTGCATACAGTTTGCATTTCTGTTCCTGTCCATCTGGTTGTCGAGTCTCTCAAATTTTGCAGCATCTTGTTGTAAGTTTAACTGGATGCTCTGAAATTTCCTAACTATGGTCTCTGAACTGTAACTTTTGCTGTTTTGCCTTGTTTATCTGCTGAATGACCGATCGAATAAAAGAGAAGTTCCCGTTGCTACTGCTCGAGCATTTGTTCTGGTTTTCAACTCCGATGATCGCACTTGGATCCCCAGTGGAGGCGTGCGGGCTATCTCTTGGGTTCAAGTACTACAACAAAAAGGAATCGACTGTTTCCGTATCGTCGGATGGCGTCAACCAGACAATCAGGTATATGCCAATGATGCAAAAATATTAATTTTTCAATCAAGCACCACCTATCTCTAGAATTTCGGTGTCAGTGTTACCCATTTAGATAGCTCATGTATTTAACACGCCAGAATAGGGAACATTTTGTATAGCCCCAGTATTTAGTCTGTTTTATATGAAGCATACTCTAAGCCTGAGTGTGTCTCCACCCGACCTATCTCAAGTGGAAAGAAAGCAAATCCATCCAAGGTAACATTTACTAAATTCTAGTGGAGTGCAATATGGAAATTTTTCCAAAGACATTGCCTTTTCTCAAATTGCATGCTTTATTGGAATTAAGGAACCCCTTTCTATCACCACAAGGACCAATTTTACCTTATCCGTAGTGAATTCTATTTTTATGCATTGTAAGGGTTTTTTCGTTTTACTTGCGTAGGACTGGACAACTTGGAAAGGTATGGGAATGTGGAACAACGCATTCGATGATTTTTTGTCTAAAATGCATGTTTTGTAACTGTTTTGCGGGTCACCACATGGCATGCACACATCGGCATAATTAACTGGTCGCTGAGTTAGTGCACCCACTAGGGTGCTTGGAGTATCTGTAGGATTAGGGAGAATAACGTCCGCCGCAAAGTTTTGGCAGAAATATAAATACCGCTTTATTCGCTTTTAGATGTAGTTCATTTCCTGTTTACGAAAGGCGTCCGACATAGTTTACCATTCAATATTATGAAAATAGTGGTCCTGTTTAGTCTAAGAAGCTGAATTCGCCTAAACACAATAATTAAAATCGAGTTAGGTTTTTGATCCTTTCATGAATCTACAAATTGTCTTATCAAATGATTCTACTATTTCTTGCTCTTTACTCCTTTGTCACGATAATGGTTAAAGCGATCAACATAGCTTATCTGAGGGACTTTGACGCAAGTTTATCTTTTCAACTAAACCAATATCTCTCCCAATCGAATATTTTACCATTCGTAATCACCTATGATTAGCTTAAAATGTCATTATCATTAACTAATTTCAATCTACGCATGCGTAATCTCGGATGGAAAATTCAAGAAAATATGTGCTTCTTTTGGACAAGCGACTCTGTTGGCATTTATGAACATCAACTGGGATAAATTCTGATGATCTTGGAAGTTTCCATACTTTGTTAAAATTTCATTTTCATGTTCAGCCGCGTTTAATTTGACAGCCATAGTCACTCACGTTTAACTGACCTTAATAAAGTCTATAAACGGGCATAGAGGAAACGTGTAAATGAATTCATAGTAAGGGAAATTTCTGAGTGCATTACAACCGGTGATACCTGTTTGTATACCACCAGTCTGTGCTACGCAAAGGTTTTTTGCCGCAGCCTGCGGACCGGTGCCCTCAGAATGATGTCCTTTCAATGTTTGGTTGCAACTTGTCCAGAAGACACATGATAGTGCTCTCTTGATCGTACAGACGACCAGCGATGAAGTACTGAAAAAATGCGTTATTATATTTCATAGCGAGGAGTCCGAGGTTATTTTACTGAATCCAGCACACTTGGCGATTGAAGTCTTGCTGACTGGCACATTTTGTAATGCCTATCGACTGGAGGAAATTGGCAACAGCCTAATGGTGACCGCAACAGGTAAACTTTTTCTTGTTAGCCTTTACATTTGCAAAAGCTTTCCGATGATAGCGTGGCACATGTAATTGTATTTTTCTCTGATCTTGAGAAAATGGTATTTCATTTTTGCCAGCAACTTTTGTAAGACTGCATTTTGATCCAGGATATGAATTGCTAGTTTGTCAAGCGCAGGTATTTTTAATGAATCTGCGTACTCAGGAATAAAATGTGCTTTCTTTGGATATGAGCGTAGCCGGTAGAACGATGGAGCAGTGGATGCTAATCAAAATTTGACTGTATGGATACAAATTAAAGCACTTTACTCTGAAGCTTTTCCTTGCGTATCCGCCTGCTTGTTTTGCAACTCTTTCGTTCTGTAAGAAGCTCTGATATTTCACCATAGATTTTTATTTTTTTTCCTGAAATCATGTGAAATTTGTTGCAAGCACTAGCATTTCAACTTTACCTATCCCTGCACTATTCGCTATATAAAAATAACGCAGATTGTTGTCAACTCGGTGTTGAAGGCCGGTTTGGAATACCAATCACACGGTCATTTTCAGGAATGGAGGGATCCTATCAGTCTGCGCGTGTACGGATTACATTTCCCCGACCGCGAAGATGCCCAGTCTTTTGTGAAAACTATCAACATAGTGCTAAACAAACTAGACACGTCTGTGCTGAAAGTGAGTGAGACACGAATTTACAAATTTTGTCGGTCCGAAAGTCTAGATTTCGAAAAAAATGTTGACTTTTATCAGAAGCACTGCAGCCTGTCATGACACTTGTTTTGTGCGATAGAAACAGGATACATTCAGATGAGTATAGTGCCTTAGTTTCTTCAGAATGTGTACACTTTAGATTTTTTTCATTATGCAACCTGAGCTGCAGATATTCTCTCTTGTGAATCATGTATATATAGTATTTTTTCGTCCGAATACGAATGGTGGTAGGTTTCGTAATTCTGAAACTTTCAAATCACCTTCCTTTGACTCTGATGTCGAGGTGGTTTGTTTATTTTATCGGATGGTGCTGAATTAGATGCGAGTGTTATTTAACATAATAATAAATTATTATAAAATCGATAATCCAATCATCATTATCTTTATTAGTAGTTCATTGTTTTCTCTGCATCACATGGAGCATAAATGTATGGTATTGGACCTGTTCGATATACGTAATTTAATAGTCAAATAAACCGGGCTGTGTGGACTCTCGTTGACGTTTGATTTTACGTACTTGATGCAAGGGAAAAGAGTGAAATTGACTTTCAAAATGAATATATTTGACTCTAGAAAATTCCAGCGCTACTTTGATTAGGTGTTGCCAATTCGGCCTCGTCATTTATCTTTCAAGTTCGTTTGTTATTTTGGTTTCCCATGAGCTTGTGAACCCTTTTTTCTATTCATGCTGTGCACACTTATGTCTGGGAGAGTCAGTTTCTAATCATGGATGGAATTGGTCAACTCATTTTCTATCGAATTAGGATGATTGAAAGAGTGCGTTTGAACAGTTAAAACTGTGTTCCATATGTTGGCGGCAGCAGCATTCTTACCCTTTCCCACCTGTGTAGGTCCACTCCCTGTTCCCCTTGGATATTCAGTTTTTATAGAAACGTGTAACTCTGGGGAAAAGACGGCGGTTAGTGAGGCTTGCCTTGCAGTTTAACGCTGAACGATGATGACGATGATGGTGATGATGAACTCATAAAATGACTTTAAATAATGTAATCCTCAGCAGGAAATTCAGTTTTCCGAGTCAAAGTTCATGGGCCCACGGACGGATTCGTCGGAGGCATTTGTTAGGACGGACAGGTGTTGGATATATGGCCAAGTACTCCATAAAATCGAGGAGCTAGTTAGCATCCCTATTGTCCACACAATTTCCATTTTATCTCTTCGCTCTACCTGTGTGCTCATAACATTTTTGTCCAGTTCATTGTCAACCGGTTGGCACCGCGAGATAGCATTGTTGTGAGGATCGATCGAAATGTGGGAGAAAATCATGAGAAACGAGTTGTGATGTTTAAGTCTTTGGCTTTCTTCCGTCGATTTTTAAATTCGCTGACACTAGAGGCATTACCTGTGTATGGAGCAAACAGTGTATTGGCTCAATTTTTGTCTTTCTCTTTCTGCTTCGGTTAACTGACTAGGTGGAAGAAAAACCTGGGGACCACAAACACATCCCAGCTGGAGTTCATAACGGTCGTGGCGGTACTGTGCCGCAACCGGCAACTGTTCAGGGAGGGCCCAAGCGTCAGCCAGAGTATACTCAATCTTACGGGTCAGGGCCAATGAAAAATGAGGTTCAACAGTTATCCCCGGCCTCGGCGACTAGCAATGAATCAGGCAAAGGTGGTTGTACAATTTTAGTCACTCCGTTATCTCAAGCCAACATTTCGTCATGCATTGGCACAGAACCATCAACACCGGGCTGTGCGGGCGAGTATATTGTGCCGATTTCGGCTCCACCGTCGTCCGGGACTGCACCACCACTTGCACGGTTAGTGAAAATATGTCATGAAATCTGCATTGTTTTTAGGCAATCTAACTCAAGTTGCTTAGGGAACACTGCGATTTCCCAGACAGATTATTAAGACAGGGTAGTTTAGTAATAAACATTCTCCAGACCAGCCTTTTGATGCTTGTGAGCATGAAAAGTGTAAATTCAAATATATATATATATATGTATATATATAAGAGATTGTTTTGGATCATGTATTCACGCTTGTGTAGTTCGCAGTGCTTTTTGTACTCGTTCACATCTAGGCATTGTGTAGTCGGTTCCTGGATGAAAATATTCTAAGCAGTTTCTGAAATCTAAAAGTCAATTTCGAAAGCCGGCATCGAACTTACTCATAATATTTAGTTCCTAATGTCATCTCAGAGTTTCACGGTTTACTCGAAAGATAATTAACTTCCTCTCCAGTGGACGGGTGTGTAGTAGCTACTGCTTGAACCAAACTCCTATGTTTCTTTTTATCCAAATACCTATCATAATGCATTTAACTTAACAAGGGGTTGGATTCCAAACAGTTACAACAGAGAACTTCCGATTCATCAGGAAGTGTTCCGATGTTAGGATATTATTATATTGCCACATGACGCATCAATCTTTCATTATTTTTCTGACTCAGTTTGACCTCAACACACGAATTCATCAATCTTATTTGGATGAATTAATCGACAATGTCTCAATTCCGTTAATGTTGAAATTTTTGGTTACAGTTCTGACTAACTCCTTGATTCTAAGTAACATTTTAAAAAGTGATTTCGTCTATCAAATCACGCCGTTTTAGTTCTTTTTCTGTAACATTTTTGCTACCAACTATTGGTCGTCGTGTGGAACCAGGTTGGGAGTGTAAAACTTGCACAAAGGAAAGTTCTAAACTGTGACCTTCTCTAGTAGATGAACATATTTTGTTTCTCCTTATTTTTTGTTGTGGTTGTTACAGTATCTGGAGAAGAGCCACGTTTAGAATATCCCGTTAGACATTTTTTTTCTTCTTTTTTCTCCGGTCTTTCGCTCAGTCTTTTGGTCAACCACTGGGAAGTTTGGCATGGCAGATCAGTGTTCTTTTTTCTGACTTTGAGCTTATTCATTGTCGTTTCTTTTTTGTCGTTATTGCTTTGTTGTCATTGTTAATCTCAAGCCGCGAATATATATATCTGTATATATCACGTAAGTTTACTGATCGCAGTTTCAGACTCTTGGCGGTACTACGTATATTGTGAATTCCGAAGTCTTGGTCTTTGACTGCTCTGATGCAATTTTGCATGTAATCAAAAATAGTCAAGTTCCCGATTTTTCGCCTCTAACATCGAGAATGTTCATCTGAAGTCAATTCATGCCGGCGCCTTAGAAATTGAGAAAAGCAGCTAGTTTGCTTTTAAGAGGCCCTTTTTCTTTAGCTAAAATGTTTGCTACGATTTTAACAAGCACCACACCTGTCCCTTAGAACAGTATCTTTAAAGGCTACCTTTTTGGTTAGAGAATGGATCTTGGTCCAAAACACTTTACCTATGCTCGCTATAACTCAAAGGACGTCTCCATCAACCGAGTTAATGTTGCGTAGACTTTTTCTTCTGTTGTTTGTTGGAG
Organism: Fasciolopsis buskii; assembly: GCA_008360955.1. Taxonomy (NCBI): domain Eukaryota; kingdom Metazoa; phylum Platyhelminthes; class Trematoda; order Plagiorchiida; family Fasciolidae; genus Fasciolopsis; species Fasciolopsis buskii. Next base: position 86,631 of record LUCM01001194.1, read on the forward strand.
GTCGACCTTGCCGGCTTGTTGTGCACTTACACTTTAAATGCTGACTTATCATGCTAAAATGGGTGCAGTTAAAAAACACGATTGGTGTGCACGAAGGTATGTCATTATGTATGTTAGATAGATACTTATACGAGAAAATTTCGCTAAGATTCGCTCTAACCCCCGAGAAGTTCAGGTTCTGTTTGGGACGAACAAAGATGTTTTACACTTTGAATGGGTAAAGCGCACCGTGGACGGTGGCAATATTTACGGCCTAACGAAATATTCACTGAAAGTAGTAAAAGCGTTCGTATGTTTCAGGTCAAATAGTCTTTGTTTAAATACAGGTCTTTGTTAGGCCTTAAAACAGGGGTTGCTCTATCGATTGGTTTTACTAACCTGAGGATCATTACCCACGTTCAAGATCGATGCCTGTTGCAATAGACCCTTCATCCTTTCTGTGATTTTTTAGCGTTCATTTTCTCCTCGAATTTGGTAGTTGAATGGTGAATAGTTACTCGGCTCTCGTGATTCGTTCAAAGCGTTGTGCAAATGAATTTCCAGCTTGTCTTTTTCATCCTAGCAGACCATGTGTATAGGAGTTGCATACAAAACTGTCCTGATAAGATTTCGGCAAACATCAAAAGAACGTTTTCTGTTCTGCCTTATTTTTGCAAATGATTGTTTCCTATTGGTTAGCCGTGGCCTACCCGACAACAAACTTAAAAATGATTGTCAGCTCATCTCTGTTGTCTGAAAAACTATGCAAGCAAGCGCGGCAGTTTTACTGCTGTATCTTTCGCACTAGACGACTATTTTGCTATTTCCAGGTGACTTTTCCTGCAACATTGAATATTGCCAGTTCATGCTTTGTTTGACCTTTAGTCATTCATATGAACAGTCGTAAGTCGACAAGCCCCAGGAATTTTTTGTCTTTAACCAACCTGCCTGTTCATGTTTGTTTACCTACGTCGTTCTGGTGAGGTCATTCCAGATTGGGTTTATCAATTTCGGTTTCTTCGTCGAGTTCATCAAACAAGTTGGCATCTCCTCTTTTCTCCTAAGTTTGAAAGGTTAATGTGTTTGATTCCACAATGCCTCTGGAACCGTCCTTGTAGGGAGCACCCACTGAACAGCCTCAATCAGTTCGACGCAAACAATGGGATTACAATTCACGCACAGCATCCTACCTATTGTCGCTATCATGCTACAACCACGTTTTCAACTTCTGTCGGACTAATCAATCTCACTAGTCCGCGAAGATTTTGTTGAAACTCACTTCTGTGAATTTTTTAGCTCCCAAAACGGCCACTAGTTTTTTTCGGAAATTCAGTTCAGTTCGGCTTTTACAACCATCAAGTACAAAAAAGGAGTTCACGAAACGGATGTTGTTAACCAATGGTTGTCCGGAAAATTTCATCGAACAGCATCGGAGGCAGAGGAAGCTATATAAAAATACCGTAGAAAAGAAGCCGGTTTTCATTACCTTGCCATTTAAAGGTAACCGTTTGCTTAATCGAAATAACGGAATTCTTAAATCGGTCTTCAGACATACGTATCGAGCAGCTTAGTTGAGTCTACCACAAACAACTAAAAGATTCAGATTCCAGAATCACTCAAGCAGTCTTGTTGGTCCTGTTGTTTCACACGTTGTCTATTAGTTCACTTACAGTTGCGGTGCCGAATATATATATATATATATATATATATACGTATATATGATACACCGGTTTGAAAGTAAGCATGGTGCCAAAGCAGCATGTCATTGGGACTATACGAAGAAAGGGACAAACAATAAGGAACAAACAATAAACCAACAGTTTTTTTGTTTTCACCGTAGTTTTTGTTTGTTGTCTTTTCAAGGTGGATGAGTTCTACAGACAGGCCATACAGCACTCTTGCCACTAATTTCGTTGCTGGGTCATATCTCTCAGGCTCTAAACAACAACAATTCTCATCTCTTATGCCCCAAACAGAAAGGCACGAAGCACCAAAGGAGGCCAAAACCGAAGCTGGTTTCATCATACCTCTATGCCGAGTCATGGCCGGACCGTCACATTGCTTCTTCCAGCTTTGCTCGGCACGTGCAAAAAGAGCAAGAAAAGGTAGACAATAGGTAGACATACGGAATATACATCTAAGTCGCTGAAGGCGACGTAGGGCGATTGCCTTGGTCAGAGGACGACTGTCTATATCCGACACACAACGATCCTTGTCGTCATTGGCCACCGGATGTTCCCACCAGACTCGAGCACTACTTCGGTGACATCGATGGTCGAACAGTGAAAGTTGCCAGACATCCGCAATGTGAATAAACCAGGTCTTGCAAATGTAAAGAGGAACACTATGAACCGAGTCAGTGTACGCTCTTTCCTTGAGACAAAGCTGGATTTCATGGGGGCGCCACGACTGACACCAGTTCGCGAGAGCTGCTCTGGCTTTCGCGATTCGTGATGTGACCACCTTCCCAACACCTCCTCTAGGTGTGATCAGGTTCCCGAGGTATTTGAAGCTATTGACTTTCTCTAACCGATCATCACAAAGGGTGAGTGAAGGTACAGACTCTTGTCAGTCTTGAAGAAGTACTTTGCATTTTGAAAGCGCAAAGCACATACCCTATCTCGAAACCTCAATCGCCAAGCGGTCCAACGCGCGTTGAATTGTCTGTGCATTGTCACTCGGTAAGGCGATATCGTCATAAACCCTGTTCCCTGGAAGGAGTTCAACTCTACCGCCTAAAAGACCAGATAAAGCGTTTTGTAGAACATCTTATGACAAAGTTGAGTTTCCCCCTCACGCGTGTGGCACAACCTGCGAAGCATGACGGACGCGAGCGGTTTTGACGGTATCGAGATTAGGCTAATACATCTATATCTATGACAGTCACAGCGCAAGCTCTTTTTGAAGGTGGGGAGGACGATCGACTCCTACCATTAGAAGAGAACCTTCTCGCGTAGGATCATATTTTCGAGAACAAAAGTTGAAGTTTTCTGACCAGTTTCATTCCTCCATCTTTAAATAGAGCTGAGAATAGCCCATCGGAACCCAGCGCTTTAGGACGTCCCAAAGCTCGCCTTTTCCTGATTGTCCTCCCTAAGTAGTTGGATCTGTTGCAACAGGCCACTGGGCACTTGTCGGAACAGCTGCGGGAGGCGCCGACGCTGAAAGCCAGTAAACTGTGCTTGAAAGTCCTCCACCCAGCATGCAAGGAGTCGCTGCAGGTCTTTGATAGGCGAGCCGTCGACTTCACAGATCGTTTCGCTCACGCATAATGCCTTCCTACTGCTTGCGGGAGTTTCCCATTGCGACACCATGTTCCATCTGCAGAGCTCGTTGAGACCGACCCCTACGTAAGCTTGCGCTAAGTTCGTCTCGTTACCAGCCATTCTCCAATATACTTGCTGCCATCCGCGATGGACTGGTGTGCGTCAAGAAGGCGCAAGGACTCTGCAGAAATCCGGAGTGTCACAACGCGACGACTCAGGCCAAAACACTAAGCCTGCAGAATACAAGACATTCTTGGTAAGCAAGCAGCAGTCGCTAGCGTCTTAGGGTGGGAGCAATCCTAGCTCTTCGGCCAGCGTGCCTTGAACAATTTATAGGGAGTCCAATCGGATAATCTAGGCGACGCTGCATCATGCGTTTCGAGCGCCCACTGAAACATGGACAGCCTAGTACATACGCATGGTTGGAGTCCAGGGGCAAAGTTTTGTACAGCTCCGTCATCCGTAGCTAATGGCGATGTATCGATCTGAGTTCACCGCTGGCTCGGAGAGGGCAGAAACCAGGCGGCTTAACGGCGAATGGAACGGCCAATTGATGGTCTTAGCAAAGCTATACAACCGTTCCCCGTTTTCAGAACGACAGTAATCGAGACCAAAGAGGCTTCTTAGATGAGCCTCATTCAAATACAGCCGATCTACTCGAGCATTGAAGTCTTACCAAAATCTCTATGTCAACCCACCTTGCTGTGCGTAAGTCATACAGCTTTTGATAGAAGGTATACTTAATTGCATCTGGGCTGCAATCTGTTGGCCCATACGCTGAGACGACAAACAGGTTTACCTCCAAGTCTCACTGCGCCCTGTCGGTTTTTGACTGGGATCCAGTCAAGTAGTGCGGCCTCAACTCTCTCATTGAGAGCTAGACCAACGCCAGAAACACCAGAAGCCACAGCCTCAGGGTTCCCAGAAAGAAATAGATAAAAATTCATGGAAGGATTAGGTGGGATGTCAGTCAAATAACAGAGCTGGAGTCTTGAATGTGAGTCTCTTGGATACAGCACACATCGATGGTTAGGGTCTTCAATAAACGGACTCAACAGCCCTGTTGACCTACACGCATCAGTGTTCGCATATTGAACAGGCATCGAGGGCACAGAATTGAATCATCCAGCAAAGGCGGGTTTGGTGAGATTCGGATGCCATCCTAGGGAGGACGCAACAGAACAGGGATTAGACGAACTCCAGTGACACCACCGCCAGCGTAGCCGACTGCAGAACTCGAAGAACGTGGGAGTACCGGGTGGGATGTGGAGTAACGTGAATGATTAGAGGAGCGGACGGTTGTATACGGTGAAAGGTCGCTTTACTGAATACATGGTGAGTGAGAAATGTTGGCACAAAGATTACTCATATTCATAATTGTACGCGGTGTAGGCTGTGGTACTCCTTGGTCACCCAGGCCAGAGTGGTTCCGTTTTATTTGAGGATAAACCTTTAGCTTTTGAGCATCCAAGCACATTCTGCAAGGTAGTAGAATCATTCCAGATGAGTTGGTGACCAATTGACCGGTTGATGCGCTTCTTCTGGAAAACCTTTTCGGGACAATGGCCTTATTTAGTTTGTGGGCCACACTTGCTGTGTCACAGTGCCACCAGCGGGTTACTGTGGTATTTTTAGGAAGATCGCTTGCCGGGTGAAAACCCACCACGCCCTCGACACTGCCGCTGCTTACCCGCGACCGCTTATTCGATAGGCTAGTGCCTATCTTATTCACCTTTAACCTCCTAGATGTTGCAATTATCTTATCCATAGCCCAGGGACGCGCCCAGTAGCAGTCAGCTCTGCCTTGAGCGCTGCATACATAAATATAACAAATCGTCGCTTGACTCAACGAGTGCCAGAGCACATACCGGTATGGTTGTCAAAGTCGACAACGCGTGCCTCTGTCATGTCTTACACTGATGCAAAATCCCCGATCTATTCGACCGCGAAGCGCCTGGTTGCATCGGGTCACAAAGTTGTCAATCCAATATTTCAAAGTGTTAGTATGCAATACAAACCCAAAACTACTGGAATTCAGTCAGGCTGTGCTTATAAGTATCCATCATCCAGGCCTTTTGGGCACAGAAACAGTTCTCTCTGAGTATTAGTCCACCTTGGCATTCACCCGCGTGTCATTCTCCCGCCTGTCACTCTACTTTTTCGGTAACTGTACATGTGAAACTTTCCATCTAGTTCAGTTCACGGTGTTTTCATAAACTACCATATAAAATTTGTAATGTTTTTCTTTCACGATCGAGAAGAGTAAACGAAATACTAGCATTTCATGACATGTCTTCTTTCTGCTTTGACAAAGCAAAGTGGTCTGACACAAAACTAGTCGTTCTTTGCGTCCCATTTTCGAAGCAACGTCACGATCGCCTTCAGTTCCCAGCCGCTGTATTAATGTCATTCCTATATATCATTTAAACCATTCAGAATCTCTTCACTGATATTGATTTGTTATCGGGAAAGTATTTTTGCCGGGAAAGTGGACTTTTTTCTACTTTCATATCTTCTGCATGTCCAGTGACCTTCTTTTGCTGTCATTAAACCTCGTTAGTAGACCATCATTGATTGACGGCTATCCATTTAGTTTGCTTTACGGTCAACTTTCATTGGTTTTGACAAATGGTAGATGTTTTGTTGTGATTGAACAAAAGCCGCTTAAACACAAGCGCACGGACGTAATCAGACATACTGATTGGAAACCTGTGTAATCATTTAAATTTCTCTTTCTGGCATGCGCATTTAGTTCAGGTTGAGCTTCTCGTTGGAGGTACGCATTCTGCTCCCGTCCTGTTTATGTGATTTCTGGTACTGCGTTTGACTTTTTGACCTCATCCTTGCTAGGGCGGTCCGAATAATCTGATTGACAGTTCAAATTGTACCTATCTGTTCAAGGCGTTTTGTTTATTCTCAATCAGCATTCTCACTGGGACGTTTGAGCTTCCCGATAGGGTTCTGTTTATCCGTTGCCTAGCCAACTTCAACCAGTTCATGCTACCAATTCTATGGTCCCTTTCAACTCTTCCAAGTGTAGTCTCCGCTATAGTGTGTGTAGCACAGCTGATATGCCTGCTGTGACTCTCAGCCTAGGCGGTTTCAGTGTCGATCGGATTTTATGAAATAACACTCAGTAGGTTGTTGGCTAAGTTGCAGTTTATTAGTGTTTCCGTCCAGAATATTCTCATTGTCCTGGTAACATCCTAGGTTAATTTTCTATTTGATCTTGGCTCGAAAGTCATCACTTCCTGTTCGCATATAATATAAACTCATTTGAACACCCGTACTAAGCGATAGACCATAAACGGAAAGATGATATAATTTCCACGTCTGTGTTTGACTATCTTATTGATTAATATCAACGAATATATTTATCAAGAAAATCTCTGCCAGGCTTTTGTTGTTTACCATATTTGAGAGGTGCTGCTTAGCTCAGCTTGATTGCTTTTAGTAACTGACCTTTTTAGCCAGTGCAAACAAGTGTTTATCAATGTCATACGTGATTGGCGGTCATCTGTACGTGAGTGCACGCGTGTTTTCTTTCGCCTTCTCGTTCCACGCTTTGTACATCCTGCAGCGAAACATAAACTCGTTACTGGACTTATATTTTATAACAGGCGAAAATACAACTCGAAGGACTCTAGAAAACATCGGGATAGTTCGTTGGCAGTAAACATCGTCTGCTTTGTTGGTTCACAAAGCCAAGCGTTTTATCGTTCATATTTGTTAAAAAAATTGTTCATTTGGGCTGACACTGCTAGGCGATACCGTTAATTTAATCTTTAGACAAAATGAAATTTTTCGAAGCGTTTTTTGAAAGTACACAGCCGCATGAGATGCTTATTTCATAAAAAAATAAAGTTAAGCAAAGACAAACGTGTTTTAGATTTTTTAGATATCTTTACATTCATGCGGCAGTTTAGAAATGTACAATATGTAAACGCAACAATAAATGATTACTTGCGTATGTAAACGTGTACATACAAATCTATGGGTGTACTGCATGGCTGTTAGACAAAGTATTATTTTTGAGCTAAACTTTTCTCAGTCACTCTACTGGCACTGTGTAATGGAGTTCTTTATAATGTTTATCTGTGTTCATTTGATGTTGTTGTAACTAGGAGTGGCCGAATGCTATGGTAAATTCATCTGAGCAGGGATATTGCGTCATCCATGATATTTCAGATGTACCTTGCCGTTTGCACGTTTTTTCTTCCAAATGGAGCGATAAACATCAAACTTCGGTGTGCATGAAATGATCTTGCGTTCGGTAATTCACGGAAAAATTTCAATATAAACATCATACGTAGACAAAAGACTCATCAATTCGATATAGACGGGCGACTTTATCCCTATTACCTTCGAGAAGATGTATCGAAAATTCAAGTTCTGACTCAAGCGATAGGACTTGAAAAATAGGCCTAACCCTTTATAAAGAAAGACGTAAACAATCTGAAATGCACTAGGGCTTTTTAGTGAGCAATGTACATGAGTCATTACAGAAGAGATAAGTCCTGCAATCCAACGACCTACAGTGTGGGGGACATTCATGACAAAAAGGACATGCTGACATTGTGTTTATAAGTGTTCACTTTGTAAGAAAGACGAAATGTACACAAAGAAAGGATTTTCCAGTTTTTTTAGTTTTCAGCACGAGGGAAGAATCAAAGCCAGCAGTGGAGCAGGTTGGAACAGTTTGCCGTCTGTGCATAAGAGTTACGGTTAAAAAAACTGGGAGGAAAATTGGTGTTTGTATCGATGAAAAAGGGATAAATAGGCATTCATTAGAAGTGATGATAGGGTCGCTGTCATTCTGATGGTCTTGGGTTGTATTCTGCGTACGTCTAAAGAGAAGGACGAAGCTCTGGTTCAGGTAAGATTGCAGTGTTTGAGGGTAAGCAGTATTTGAGTTTTGTGGGAAATGAGTCCTTGTAAGGGTGCAAAATAACATCTGACACGGGAATTCCGATTTTGGATGCCCAAGGGTCAAGGTCAGTTACATGCGGGGGCCAATATGGAATGAGCAAAAGTGGTGTGCGTAGGAATTCAGCTGTGTGCACATCATATCGCATGCCACTTCGGTGGTTGGGTTATTTTGTTGACAAGCATTGTGTTACCTATGAGCCACGAAGTGTTCGAAATCGACGAATTACGGAGAAAAATCTCCAAAGGCGCTTATCCCATCGATAATGGAATTGCAGTATTCGTCTTACTTATTGATCTAAGGTGTAAATAATTGCATGCAGTTCAGTTGAAGAACTCAAAAGCACCCTAATGTAGTACCGAATTTCGGATGATCATAGGAACAGTAAATATTGAGAGTTTCAAAATGTTCTAGAAAGTGAGTAATTTTCCCAACTAATGTATCCTGCCCTGTCTAACTCAAGGGTTGTAGGCTTTTGGCTAAATGGGTTGATCTTTATTCTTTTTTCGTTATTTGACTTATAAGGTTATGGGAGATGTTCTAGTGAATTTTGCACAGTCGTCACTCAACAGATTTGGCCTTAATGCGGTTAAAAAGCTGAGCAAAGAGGAGTAACATCTAGGATTTTTGTACAGTTCCAAATTAGCGATCAGGTCATTGTAAAAATCCTCGAACTGTGCTGTGATCAACACGATTTTCTTCTGAAAAACGCCGAGAATCAACTAGGAAATGAAACTCAGGTACACAGTATAAGCCACATGGTAAAACCTCACATCGCTCACGTGGCGGATCCGATTCCGGGAAAACTAGATAAAATAATGACAGATTGCGCTGAGCGTGCAATTTACCTGGTGAGCATCTCGTTTGACTTGTCTTTAATTAAACACGCTTGGTGCATCGCTGTTGGGTTCAAGTTCCATTATCTCATTACTGACTCCAATAACACTATCTATTCGTTTAGACAATCTATATTTTTTATTGACTTTGTTCTAGGAAATCCCTTGACTACTTGTCGTTATCTAGGCCACGGAGACAAAAGCTGCCATAAGTTGTTGCTGTCTTGCTTTTTCGTATTCATCGGATGGATTCATTTGCACACAACATATTTTCTGGCGGATTTCCGTTAGATCTGTGCATATTTAACAAGAAAAGGTAGTTTTACTGGTAAATATTAGAACTCAAGAATTATGCGATGCTTCCAAAAGCGATGGTTAAATGGAGTATAAAATTCCTTTGTTATTGGTGGAATATTCTACTCATGTTGACTGTTTTGTTTCAGTCCAGACTCTGGTTCCTGTTGGTTTATTTATAACGATATGCGATTTGTCGTATTGCAAATACACAATGGAATTACATATTTTCCCTGATTCTCATGGTTAATGCATGTGTTGCGCATGACCTGTGGTAAGATCTTTTGGTATAGAATGCTCACGCTATGTTGCATTGTGTTTGAAAGTAGTTTCGATACAGAAGGCACATTATATGATGAAGCATATGAAATGTCATCGGACAGTTTGATTACATGGGCAATTTTATTAATCCATTGTAGTGTTGGGACAGTCCATGCTTACCGTTTGGATTGGAGAGCAGTCATCTCTCGCTTTTGGCGTTGTTGTATTCTCGCGTGACCACACTATCTCTTCATCTTCCTGAAGTTCTCACCCTTCGGTGTTGGTTATCCCATTCAAACCTCAGAAATTGCAGATTTTGAACGATTCAGAGCTGACGGTTAATTGGGAAGGGAACTAGAGTTTTTTCAAGGGCTTTTATTCCAATGCAATCTCTGTGGTATTCATGAAACGGCCTTCTGGGAATGATTGTTTTCATCTTCATTTTTGACTCTGGTATTTTTTGCAGAAAAAAAGTAACTCATGAAGTTTACATTCAAACTAACTTGTAAGTAGGCGTGTAATTTTGTCCTCTGTTTCTGACTATCAAGCCATATCAAATCAAGTTCAGTAAAATCAATTATTCCCTTCATGTACCTGGATAGGAATATTCAACCGCAAAACGCTCACTCTGATTCCCACAGAGTAATAGGTAATAGTAAAGAATTCGTTCAACAAAGCCAGTTTTTCAGTTCGTTGGTAACTGTGTTTAAACTTGCGAGGAACAATAGGTATATGTTAATAGATGTTCACGTGCATTTACTTTAATCCTGCTGAATAAGAGGTGTGATTGACCGTTCAGTGTTTGTCTTCTGATGATCAACAATTATTTGCTGGTTAACCTGGTCGTAGGATATTTCACTGACTAGAGAGAAGGATTTTTGGTTTTTCTGAAAATAAGTCCTTCAAAGCCAAAAGTATGAATCCAATGAAAGTGTGAAACATCTGCCTAAAGACCGGCTAATTGTCCGGAAAACAGCCTTAATGTACTGGGAGCTGAAAGGGTCGTGGGTCACAGTAAATTCGAAATGATCGCTTTGTCACGATCTGGCCGTATGCTTACTATTCTTAAGTTAATCTGAATAGGATATTGGTAGATCAAAATAATGTTGCAGGGTGAATAGAACACCTGAGTATCTAGTCGAGTTCATATTTAGATTGTATTCGCCTTAACCTTTGGTGGCCAGAGTGACTTTTGTTTGCAAAAACGCGTGGGCATAGGCTATGGAACCATTGTACAGGGACCTGCATCGCTACCTTTTTCATAGCCAATAACCATAAATAGGCGTGAAACAGGTACGAGGACATCTTGTACGGGACTTGTCGTAGAATATTGCTCTGAAGGAGTGTTATCATTATTGTCTAATGATCTGTTGGAGACTGGGGAAATCCATGAACTGTAGATTTTTCGCAAATAAAATAACTCTTCTACATATCACTGTATTTTTCGGCTCAAATTCGACGAAAGATTTTCAGTTGTCACAGCATTTGTTATTGTTTGTTATAGATCTATCTTATATAGCTTTGAACCTGTGGAGTTCAGATTTGATGGTCTTGAGTAGCAACCTGGCTACGCCATATTCTGTCGTTTTCAAAGCTCGTTCTTTGTTGATACGGAGGGAGACATCTGTCGAGTGGGAAGACAAAGACCAAAATAAATTTGACAGTTTTTTTAAATGGTCACAAGATAGTGATAAACTGAACCGCGCAAAGACGGTGTGACTGAAATAAGTTATCCCGTCTCTACGTTTCCTGAGAATAAATCGTGCGTAACTTTCAATACTTGCATGATCTAAACGATGGGTACAGTGCAGTTTGTTGCGACCACGAACTAAGCGTGAAAGGCGAAGTGCACCAACCTGGTGAGAAAATTACTAATGTTTTTTTCAACCTAATGACATTAGTAAGTATACATCGGGCCTGTTGATGTCAAAACGCGATGCACACCAGAGGGATTTAGTATCATATAACACTTGCGGATATAAGCTCAAGGAAGTCATATAGTCAAGCCGTTTAACAAGTCGGACAAATGTGAATGCAATCCAGAATAACCAAGGCCGAGGTCATTCACCTTGAACAACGGAAGTTTTCATGTTCAGAGTGGAATTCGTAAGTGTATCGCAGGTCGCCTTGGGTCGTGAGTTACCTCTATATTTGGTGATCTCCCCACCACGTTAAGGATACGAAATGGAACAATGGGCGTGACTAACGTCGTATTTCTGCAGACGGTTAGTTACTTTTCCGGAAATGAGTTAACCTAGCGAACAACTGAGTAGACAACTTATCATCAGCAAATTTTGAGAAGAAACGTTGCATCCTTCGATTTCGCAAAGCAACGGAATGGCAACAAGTGCGTGAAGAAATGCATTGAATCCGTAGATCTTGGAGATTCGTGACGGCCAAAGACAACAGAAAATACACGCCTTTGTTTTGTATGAATTGAAGTCTCACGGAAAGTTGGTAAATAAAAGAACCAACATGAAACGAAACCATGAGCCAAGCATACAGGTGAGACCTCTAGGTAGAGGTAGGTATGATTATAAAAATCTCACCAGAGGAACACTACCGAAAGTTTCTTTCACAGCGCTTCCTCAGCGTCCATTAAAAATGACGGTTTCAAACAACCTAGGTCATAACACAGAAGACGGAAGAGCCTGACACCCCATGGATTGAAATACTCACTGAAATGTTTAACACCCCACTAGATGATCTACTTGAGGTTGCTTTGGATTCTGTGTCACAAACCCGAATAAAGCCATAAGATCTGCAGACTGCGTATGCGATCCTTGGAGATCACTTGTGGTGGTCAGTTTTCGTCCTTCCCCTTCTTCGTACATGCCACACTGGAATTTCTAGGGTTGGAGACATGCTCAATGCCTTGTTGCATTTGTGAAAATGAATTTCATCACACATGCTATTAAGCTCCCTGACACTGAAAACATTTTCCGTTCAGAGTTGGTCAATTAATTCAGAGGAACGTTTGTTAGTGATCTCCAATATTTATGGAGGATTTCTGCTACCCTATGTAAAATCTTGCATGTCACCCCAATTCCATAGATATTTTTGCTATATTTTAGTAATATCACCTTATGATGTTTTGCGCGAACTCTCTTACACTAAAGGAGAAAGGGTTTCAGATGGCTAAGTTTAAGTATTAGCTAGTTCCGTTTTATTTCTCACATTTCGAGATAATCGATCTGAAGGCGAATGGTTGCAAGTTTCCTCTGGGGAAGCTATAGACTTTGTCGATTCTTTTACTGACAATGGCTCCAGAGGTGTTGCCGATTGGGATGTATTCAGAAATGTGCAGTGTTGACAGCCTTGAAGCTCTAGTACTTGCTAGGATTACATGGGCAGCAACAAATACTATGAATTTATGTACAGGTTTCCTTGATTAGATCTGCTTGTCAATCGTGATTAGGCCAGTCAAACATGGGAGACCTTGGATATCTAGCCAATGTCGTCTGAACATGAAAATGGTACCCTTCCTCAGCATGAAATTTTCACAAATGGTTTTGGAACGGTCTCAGAATAACAAGCTCACATTTACGACAAACGCACTTATGTTATCGAACATTCTACTCACAATTGCGAACGTATTTATAGACTGAAGACGAGTACATGTCAACTGGGGTCAAGTAGTGATGACTGATCACTTACAGAAGAATTATCGCTTAGAGAGGGTCTTGGCTTACACTAATGTTGACCTTGTCTCAAGGTCTCTCAAGCGCACTGCCTTAATCGCTTACATTAGTACTGTGACTGTGAAGTAGTGAGCGAGAAACAGCAAAATTCTTCACAACTACAATATTGCGGATACGGAACTGACTCGAAAGCACCATTCGATTTAAAATTTTATGCCTGATCCTCTCCACAACTTCAAACTGAATAAAGCCACCACCTGCGTCGTACTAAACAAATAAACTGTCTAGAGCATAATTTCCATGGATGAAGTCAATTACATCCGAAAGCGACCACAAATATACTTATATTCACATTAAAATTTCGCGACAGAAGTTCCTCTCTCTAATTAGGTTGCAGATTATTTGCGATATTTCATTCACCGTCGTCCAGATAGACTTGATTAGTAGTTGAACACTCCAAGCTTCATGAGAAATGTGACGTGAGTTGATGGGAAAACAAAGCAAGGAATAAAACTACCCTGCGAAATATCAAAACATTCGGATCACCTCAATCTAAAGAAATTTAACTTTTATTGTTGGACGCATGGCATATGATGACCTGAAATATACTTACAAAATGGACAATTCTAGAACAAAATTCTCCGACGAAGTTGTCCCGTTTTCCTGTCCGTCAACGCCCCCTCCAAAAGGAATGTTCAATATAAAGAGTGCGGTTTTTGCGATAAAAAGTTCCTTATTTCACTCTACCAAAATTTATGAAACGTTAAACGGAATGGAATGGTTTGTTCTTAGTCGCGTAAAAGTACATTTGATTGAAGAGTATGCTTCATCTAAAATCATACCCCAGTCTAAATCACGATACTCATCAAAGCACGCTTCGCTTCCTGGAGTGATAATTAATGGAGGTTTCTTAACCAGTGGATATTGACTAAGAAACCCTAAAGCTTCTTGAATTACGAAGTAAAAACAATTTTATCTAGGAAGTGCTGGATGCCACATCGAAAAGTCCAAAAAATTACTGAAACATAAAGATAAGCCCATCGATTACCACTGTTTATTGATGCTAGATTCCTAACAAACTAGGCGCCAGATTGTTGTGAACCAACCTCACTTTGTTCTTCCTAACGAGCTCGTGATGCGTCAAGGGTATGATATCCACATAGTGGCTAAATGATGACATCGATAAATTCCCGACTTATTTGCTCCGTAGATAACCCCGAAGAATGTGGTATATTATTATAAAGATTCGCCGGTTCTTGGTGAATTAAAGGAATACAAATTGAAGTATATGCTTCCCTATGCAGCTGCCTCCTAATAATGAAATTGCTCATATGATGCCTGTTATGTGAGTTTCGATGAGACTCATATACATACATATATATATATGAATAAAAATATATTTGTATATATATTGGATCGGCTTTAAATATCGTGGTGCCAGCGCAACGACATGTAACATGAGCTACAGAGGGGAAAAATTAATATAAAGAAACAATACCGAAAACTGTTTTTGTTTTCACCGTATACATTTTGTGATTTTTTCGTCGTTTCCGGAATCATGTCTGTATGCTTGGATTGTGAGTGGATTGGGGGTTTCCAAATTTTGGATCACAACTGTGATCGCTGGTTGCCCTGACACTGCCAGTCTGTAGAACGACGGCGTTGGAAGCGTAAAAAGGGTATATTTTCAGGTAGTTGTATACACACGATTAAGCAGTGTCGCGGAAGCATATGGGGGTTTCACGTTTACTGGCAATTATCAGGCATGCATGCCCGGTACTGGCCTGTCAATTCATCTAGGCACTTGAAAACTCCGATCATAAGTTCTTACTTGCGAACCTAATAATGGACTCCTGATCCATTCACACTCTCATTATGCAAACAAGATTTCGGTGAGAACTAACAGTCGGCGTGTTTCCATATTTAGATGAATTGATACGGGAGCATCAGACACACATGCCTGGTAAGGGCTAGTAAATTCGAAACCGGTTCTATTCCTCCGCGGCTGTTTATTCCCGTACAACCCACTGACTCTCTGTATATATATGTATATATAGCACATTCTTATTAACGAATTTACTACCAGCTTCACCAAGGAGGATTTTGACAATGAGGTAGAAAGAAGAAATCAACTGTACTAGCTCTTCCATTCTCCGCTCACACTTCACCATTTGTCCCTCAATTTGTTGTTCGCTTTTAGGCTTAAAACTATCCGATTTTCTAGACCGATCTAAAGTGTTTACTCGGATAGGTCTTCCCCGAGGGTTGGGCCCAGGTGTCTTACCTGTAGGACCGTTGACTAGAGTTCCGTGTGCTTTGTGCGCCGCCTGTTTAACCAGTGCCCATCACTTCATTTCAACTTTTACAACTGATAACCGTGAACCACCGTGTCCACCTAAATAAACAAGAAGAAGGACCGCCGATGCATGACCTAGCCATCTCTCGGTCAGAAAAAGTTAAAGGTTCGAACCAATTTTCATTGTGCATATCACTATTAAGTTGTACTACGCTGTTTCTGATCCATCGAGGCTTTCATTCACTTGCTTTTATTTAATCAAGTGAGACTGTTGTGATTTCATGTCGAAATCGAAGCCAAAAATACTTCGTGTATTGCAGCGACCCAATTTATAAGAATTGTTGTTTATTAAAAATCGTATTTGTATGTAATCATCTACCATATACTACGTTACTTCAAAGGTGGAGTACCTGTCTACTTATGGAACAACAAATGCCTCAAAGGAAATCGGATACATCAGTGAAAATGGGTTACCTTTTTCTTCTACACATTCTAAAGAATTGGTCGTTCAATTGCTGAAGTTCTTTCTTGTTGATCGCGGACTACTAAATTGAATATTGTCCTCCCAACATCAGAAACCTGTGATATTCTGTACTCAGCGATTTGAACATTTTTGATGATATTGGTTGTGGTCTTTATTCAATGGTCGCTTTGGTGTGGTTCGATCCGAGAATTCCGGATTGCCATCGTAAAACTTTCAATGCTCAGGTATTTTTCACCTCCGTTTTTGTGTACATCCATTCGGGTTGTCTTGCATGTTTTGACTTTGAAATAAGAACGAGCAAAACGTCGAGTGGTAAAATTTTCATCGAGTCCTGTCTTTGTGATACCTGGTAGTGCTGACGTAAATCACTAGTTTGACAATAGCTCCCAGAAGCCAGATCAATCAGAGAAAATAAGGCATCCATGGGCCCGGATATAAAAGAATTTACAGCTGAAACAAACAGAACATATGACGAGTACTTTGTGAGAATGAAAACACATACCAATAAGTATTCTGAAAAAAAATGGGACTTGGTTAAGCACTAATGAAGGAGAATAAAAATACATGAACACTTCAATTGGAGGTGAGCTCTAAGATGGCTCATCACCAGTTCGCGATTTATACGTAAACAAATAAGGGAAAGAACAAGACTGTCGCTGTACGCAAAGGTACAAGAAAGGATGAGTTTATATGAGAAACCAGATGAAGAATGAGAAATGCTGCATGGAGACAATGGTTAGTGTTAGATAACACACTGGAAATCTGTCGAAGGCATTTGAACGTTTTTGAACGATGAAACCAAAAAGTTTACCATTGTCACTTTCACTACAACTTGCAGGTAGTTTGAGAGATTCGACGATAAGAATAGAATTCCTTCCTTCCAGGCCAGAAACGAATATTGGAGAACAGTAGAGCTAGAGGGTTAGCCTGCATGAAGTAAAAATCTGAAGAATGAGCGTGTAAGTATACGGTATGTCGCACCCAAAACTAATTTATAGGGTCAGGATTGTGCAGAAGAATCCACAGAAGAAGCACATCTGCGATTCGTTGATAGTTCTTTAGTGTGGATGTTCGAAATTCGACAGTCGAGCAAACCATGTATCCGCATCATCACTCAAAGCAAAAAAACTGAACGTTGTTTGACCGTTGTGTTTCTAGCTGCATTGTTGTCAAAGTAGAATGTACATGATCTTTTCAGTGCATATTCTCAGTGTTTTTAGACAATATCGATGGGATCTCATAATTCTCATTTCTTTAATCGACATTTCTGAAAGTTGTTCGATCGTATGAATTTTGTGATTCCCTTGAATGGGTCGCTTGGCTAAACTAATAGTAACCGTGGCAAGTGAGTCAGTTCAGTTTTACGATGTTACATACCAAGCTTCCTCAGGCTACCATCATTGTGGTATGCCCGTGTGATGGTGCCCTTTGTTGGACTTTTAATTATTTATAAGTACATTTCTTTGATATAACCGCACCTCAGAAAATTTCACTTTTCTCAAACTTAACGACCATGATAATCGTGTAGCTTAGATGATTAAAGCATTTAGCATCAAATCTGTAGGCGAGACGATAAATCATGTGATAACATAGTACGGCCTCACAATTGACTCTCTTATTGCAGTTCCGCCATGCTGGAATTTGTGTAAGGCTTAATAGCCACAAATGCTGATGAGCAGATTGGTTTGTTTATTGTCATTACTAAACATTTTTGTTCTTTTCCCGTCCACAAAATCTGTTTGGTCCATTAGTTTTGTAACAGTTTGACTTACTAATGTCAACTCATCACGACCTGTGCGTGAAGTGCTTGATTCCCACGCTCGCACCCCAAGCGAATGATAGATTCTCGGTGGAGAATAATGCGCATGAGCAGTTTGGAAGGAATACTTACTAAACTAATGCCTCTGTGGCTGTCTAATGAGGGCCTATCATCTTTCATGTAAATCGGCACAATCAGTCCGTAGGAATGTCTTTCCCTACCCAGACTGATCCCAGGAGTTTTGTTGAGTTGACTCGGATGTTAACACTTTGCCACCTTCCTTGGAGAAGAACAGAAGCAGTTCATCTGGTCCAGGTGTCATGTGCCGGTTGAGAATATCTATCTTCTAACGATGCTGATTTTTGGCACTTACTATATTGTATCACTGACTCCGTATGCAATCACTATATCCCTAGTTCGATAGACAGTTGTGTGTGTGTATACGTGTGTACACCACTCGCCTGTTGAGCGTACACGTGCATATATATATATATATATATATATATATAATATATATATATATGCACTCCGCGATTTCTAATGGATGAATCGACGTTTGTTTTTGTCTGGAGCTCATTTTCTCTGGTCCCCATTCAGTGACCAACGACCAGAGACACTATATGGTCAAATAACGCTTTTATGTTTGGAGCGATCGCAATTTGTGTTGACGTTTGCTGTTTTTTGGGCTTTACGGGATTACCTCCGTTGATACAAGCCTTTTTATTCTAAACACACCATCACACTGCTAATGAGTTAGGTTAGGAAACTAACTTACATGCACCATCTTTCTGTTCCATTAGGTTTAGGATATAGCGGTGTACATTAGTACTTTGTTGTTATTAGGCCGTTTCTTATCAGTCGCTGCTATCCACCTCATCTTATTTCAACAGTCAATTTTCTTTCGTTTTAGGGATTCCACGAGCATATGTATTCATGAGTGGCATAGATTCCAGTGTGGTACTTGGGTACACGATTTTACGATTAGTTTCGTATCACTTTTGTTTTAAAAATCGCGCAGGGCAATTCTGAAAACAGGAGCATTGTTTTGTTGTTCTACTTCGTGGTTAACCATAAGTGATTGCTTTGGTTAGATGGTACCTTACCTATTCCATCTCAGTTCGTACGCGTTGCTCTTTCGGGTTAACGAGGAGGTAATTTGCCGTGTTTATCAAATTGCACGAGAACGAAGTCGACTTACTGGAAATAGTAAATTTATCGGTTATATTCAAACAAACCATTATCTCTTGATTGACAATGAATCCGGTGATTCGTAGTTTCCGCTCAGGTAAGCATAAAAATATAGCCCCGCAGTAGGGGTTAATCAATCCCGATGGAATATATTAATGATGTGAATTTAGCGGATATCCGTCCAATCTCTTTTGCTCCTTTCTAGGCCCAAACCGTCCCCTTGTTTAACGCGTACATATGGTAAGCACAGGATGGAGCTTACAATGACGTGCTCACAAGTGAAGAATTTGGTAGCTCCAAACCAGCTGTGCTTTTGTGCGCTTATCATTCTTTATTTTTCTACGATTTTATCCATATTTTATCCGTTAACGTTTCACGCTCAGCGTTTCTGTTTTCGGTATTGTTTTTCTCGAGAAACGGGAACTGATATCCATCATATCCAGTGCATTAAGTATAAATTTCATCTTGATATCCAGATTTCTTCATCGCTTCAATTCTCATTTCCAACAGGGGCTTTTATCGTCGAGCACTTTTGAAGAAGCAGGTTAAACTATCGACGATACAGTATGACTATTTCAGGATTTCTGATTGGTTCAAAGTAGATAGTTTTTACACAAACCATAGGCGAAAAAAGAGATGGCAAACCAGTCTTGTTTATTGCACACAAGATAAGTACATTCCTCGTGAAGTGATTCTATTCCATAACTATAATTTTAAGATAGCCGAGTCTTCGGTGGATGGTTTCCTTCACTGGTTGCCGCCTTAGTAATGGGCGAAACTTGTTTCATCTCTGTTTTTATTCCCTGCACGGTAGCTTTAATTGCACCATTAGTGAACAGAAAAGATTCCTGTTGTCCGCCTAAGATATATGGGAGTAGTTATGCGTTCCTTAAAAGCATACGCAGGATTTTGAATGACCGCCCTCGAGGTTTAACAAGTGAATTAAGCATATGCGACTCAAGTATGTTCAGAGTTTCGAATTCCATATCCGCCAGTCATTTTTTGGATGCGTGGAAGTTCTCTCTCGCCAAGAACTCTAACATACATGACTTATTATGACCTTACGTGGTACTTTATCGCCCTTAGTTTTAGCGTCAAAGTTTTCTATATGTTGTGCTTTAGCGTCTATGGGACCCAGTCCTCTCATTGCATTCATACATCTAGCGTCTCAGAAATTCATTTTTGACGGCAGAAGAAGAAAAATTCATTCACTGTCTCGACTAAGATATCAATTTCCACTATCAAATATATATATATATATATATATATATATATATATATATATATATATAGGGGGACAAATCACCTCTCAGATATTATTTAACTCAAGCCACTTCATCACTGTCATCTGGGTTCCATTGTTGTCGCCTTTCCTGTCACAGGATAGACGTTTTAATTAGCATATCTCCTCTGTCGCAATCCCCAGTTCCATCTCGTTCAATAAAAACTATATTATTTGTCTTACTATACGAAGTCACTGTTGGTATTTTTTTAGGTTGATTAATTCGTCTTGGTTCTTGCTGGGGCGGACCGCTGAAGTTAAATGAGAGGGTTTAAAATGCATCCTATCCAAGCTGTGCTACCAAAGCAGCGTCGTTTATAACTGATATGAATTTTTTTCTTCAGTAGCACGGAACTGCTTCAACATATGGTGGGAAAATCAAAAGAAGTTGAATGCGATCTAGCAAGTGGGGAACTTAAATCACTTGTACATCCCTTCGTTGATCAAATTTCGACGGACATTGAAATTTTGTACCACTTGCGTTTATAATTACTTTCTCCTGAGAGTGGTCAACTAAACAACACAGTGGCACCGGTTTGACTCACAGTCTCACCTACCTAATAAGAGGATGGGCGCAAAACTTCAACCCAGCTCGGTAACTAGATCATCAGCTTGGCTACTTCGATAATACCAATGACTGCTTAAAAATAAAAAGTAATTATTGCCTTTTGAGTTTTCCTTGTAATATGTGCTCAAGAAGGACCTACTAATTGATGAGTTATAGGGTGAACGACTTATCCGTTTGATAGTCAACCACCAATAGAGTTAACGATGGATTTTGAGCATTCACTCCGCACCCTTGTGGTGCAGTCACATCTGAAACGGTTTTTTTCACCTTATCGATTACAGGAAGTAGTGAAACTGTATTTATTCCAAAGGTCCTTCTCGCTTCTGTCTCAATGTGCTTGGTTATGCGACCCAAGGTTCTCGTTTAATAGCCACACCGTTTTTATCGCCAGACACGAGGAGTCCGTGTAAGACAATCTACTTTTTTTGGAAATCTGAATAAGTAATTCGCACAGTTGATTGGCATATCAACTCGATCGAACCTCGGTGATCTTTGTTTAGTCCTGATTTTGGACTTAAACGAACCCGGGCTGAACGATGCGCGTTTCTTTGTTCCACGCGTTTGGGATAGAGGTATGACATGCCAAACACTTCTGGTGTGTACCACGGTGTGTTGAGGGGAAGTTGTGTGAATTCTCACACGTAGTCTGCCTTTCCGTTTCCTTCAACCAGCAGTCACCAAATTTTACGGTATTCAGTTTCCTGTCTTATCCTCGTTTTGGGACAGAAATGCTCTTTGTGTTCTCCCTTTCTCTTTTTGGCCCGAATGTGACCTGACCTCGCCTCTCAGTCGATGTAGCATACTGTCCGAGCTGATGATGAATGATAACCACTGTTCCCCTGCTACTTAACATACCATATAAGGAACTAACCGCGTCAAAGTGTGACAGTGAAGAGCTATCCGTTCGGGTAAGATTTTGAAAGTGTGGGAGAATTCCGCTACCGTTGTGTTTCCACTACACAACCATGTTTGGCTTTGACGTGGCAACAGCGTTCTTGTATCAGTTTCCGTTAACGAGAAGCTCGATCATTGTTACCGCCATCTTGAGACTGAACGTTAAGACCTAGAGTAACGCGACTTAATTTCTATATGCGTATATGCATATGCATGCACACGTTTATATGTAGGCATATTCGATCGTGATGTGTTCGAAAATTTTCAGTAGTAATATTGTTGAGGTTATATTACTTGGTGTGCATAAAAATCACTAGTGAATATCTTGAAATTATTCACAGGTTCACCTTATTATGCTTATTTGAAGACTGTTTCAAGACCAGTTATACATGGGTAACCTTGATTGTCACGATAAACTGGTCTGAACATGAACAACGAAACCTTAGTAGAATATGAAATTTCATCTACGTTCTCCAAAGAGTGTCAGAATTTATCCTAGTTCGTACTCACAAAAGATAACAGACTGGCTCGTCCAACAAAAACACTTATTTCGCCGACTATTTTATCCACAATTACACCTTTAGCTGTCCAGATAACATGGGTGTCCAGATCATCAATTCGACACAGACGCCCGTTATCACAACGATATAGACTACGTACGCAATCCATGGTTGAA
>LUCM01001195.1:0-17313 GCA_008360955.1 Fasciolopsis buskii
TCCCGTTGGATATTCACTCTTTTTATATAAACGTGTAACTCTGGGGAGCGGCAGCGGTCAGTGAGGCTTGCGTTGCTGTTTAACGCTGAACGATGATGACCGATCCTTGCAGGACTCTATTGACAGCTATGTGCGACCGAGATTCCAGCTGCGACCCGCGGAGGAAGTCCTCCCAATAAAGAGATCTTCGATCCAGTTGAACAACAGGCCCGTTACCCTAACGGTCCGGCGTTTCTCAAGCAATGGACCATAGAGCCCCTAATGAAGGCGTCACTGAAATTAACAAACACGACGTTCGTGGGGTGCCCATCGGCACTGGTAAATTCCCAGCGTTCGCGGACTGGAGACAGGTTGGTGGTGCAAGACCTGTACAGACAAGTCGTGTTGTTCTAAAAACATGAGCTGATTGTGAACATGGTTTTGCAAATGCGCAGATGCCATCATCTTCATCACTTTACAAGTGACGGTTGATCAGGCGGTAGTTGACAGATTCACCGAGCCTCGGTTGAACAAGAGACACTACGGCTGACTTCCATTTGGCTGGTAACTTCCCCGTTGTTAGAGGATGCGTGGAGAGTGCAGCGAGTATCGGGACAATGAATTCAACCATTTGCTTCACAATAGAATGGTGAGTGCCGCCCGGGCGTGGAGACTTGGATGACTTCAGTGCTTTTAGTGGCACGAGGACCTCGGTCACAATCATGTCCTCGGTCGGTAGCATCAAGGCAGATCATACCAGCAACGGAACGGGCAGTCGTCCCTGGAAGTGGACAGGAGTAATGAAGAGCAAACGACTAGGCCATCTTAGCATCGTCCCCTGAACTGAAGTGCAGGGATCTCCAACCAAGCAGATCGAAAAAGCTGTGCACGTGCGAGACTGCGATCCCGTAAACAAAGCTCGATCAGCCCAACAGGCTGCGTATCCTGGTATGGAAACCTCCGAATCAAACACATTACGAGCAAGCAAAGCCTCGATGAAAGCGATGATGGCCGGCAGCTGCTGCAATGCCAGTGTTTCAATTCGTCTAGTTTGTTCAGGATACTCCGGACGTTGGTCGAGATAACTAGAGCAAAGCCCTGAGACTGTTAGGGTTCCGTCGACACTGTCACATGCCTCACAGTGGAAGTCAGACACGGTAGGTAACTGGGACAGTGACCGACAGGTGACTCCACAGGATGCGGGCTCACCTCTTGTGGACCCAAAAATCCCAGTCTAGTTGGCCGTCCTGAAGACGTTCATATGACTCGCCGAGAGTCTGTTCGAGTTTGACTGTCTGCGAAATCATGATCCCTCATAATGCGTGTCGATTATAGTTTCAGTATGTACGACCGTTGGCCTCGCCCACGAGTGCGAGACGCCGGAATCCGTCAGCTTTCCGAGCCTGGTGTTTCTCACGTGAATCCTCCGAGCTAGGTCTTCTTCATTCAACAGAAGTGTATAGAGAATGCTCTACAGCGGAGATACATAACCATCATCATCGTTCATTCCTGTGTAGGACCACTCTCTGTTCCCCTTGGATATTCACTCTTTTTATATAAACGTGTAACTCTGGGGAAAGGTAGCCGTCAGTGAAGCTGTTTAACGCTAAACGATGATGATGATAATCATTATCCCAGGACCAAATGATGTACGGAGTGCATCGAAAAATCGATGCGCCAGGTACTGGTTTTTGATTGTGAATGCTATAATGTTAATAACAGCGTCAATAACAATCAATTTTTGATTGTAAAACTTGCCTTGAGAAAGACTACCCACGGTAGTCGAAACGTTGGCGCACGATGATCATTATCGTTCATTGTTAAACAGAAAGGCAGGCTTCACGGACCGCTGCCTTTCCTCCAGAGTAACACAATTCTATAAAAAGAGTGAATATCCAACGGGAACAGGCAATGGACCTACACAGGCGGGGAAAGATAAGATACTGCTGCAGCCAACACATGGTACATAGACTAACTGTACAAAGGCAATCTTTCAATCATTCTGATTCAACAGAAAATGACAACATGATCACCACTGTTCACGGTTCACTGCCATATCCTTCAGTGTCTCCAGCCAACTGGTTGACGAGTCTTTCGGACTCCAACCACGAAGAGGCGAGACACCTACTTTACCTACCTAAATTTTCTCATCCCGCGTTGCCACGTCATCTTTTGACCTCCGCATGGCTTTTTTCACTCCGTGTGAAGAATGCAGAACAGGGCACGGTATGGTAGACGAGTGTTCGACATACTGATTCAGATGCACCTGAGCCGTCAATTGTGTCGACTCGGGGACCTCTATCATTAGGATGGACTGCTCTCTGACGGGAGCGGGGCGAGAAGTCAGGGCTGGTACATGTGAGCCAGTTACCTCAGCATGACTGGTGGGCTCGGGGGCGGCTGAGTCTCGGGAACTTGTCGCTGCTTTATTTGCTTGTTGTCAACGGTGGCGCCCGTGGTTTTCGGCGGCGTGCTGACCTTGACATGCAATAACGACCGTGGCTGCAATGGGATAATCGGCAGCTCCACATTGGTGTTGATATCTGGATCTGTTGACAATTCGATTACCGGCGGAGGTAAAAACAGCCGTCACGTGCAAACTTCAAATTCATGAGGTAATTGGAACTGATGAAATTAAAGACTTTTGAATTCGCTGATGAGCAGGGCAGGTGAGTCCACTCGCCACAAATGTCACACTGTAAGGCCTTAGTGCGAAGGCCAACGGCGCTCTTCCAGCAAACACTACGAGGTTTGCGAACGGCATGATGAGAACACATGATGCGCATCAAACCCACAAGGAAGACTAGTAGAACAAAAATATTCCCAGGACATCAAGCCGGGACCACAAACCAATTCCATAACACAAACAAAGCAGGCGGTTCTATATGAACATAAATCTAACACCAGTTCAACTGGTCACTGGCCTGGATACAAGGTCAAACCATAGGTGCTCTTCGGCGTGGTTCACATGCACCACAACCTGGAACGGAGCACAAAAGAGAACAAAGTGGGCCGAATCCCAGTAGGCATATCAGGCAGAATCAACATTTAGAAAACAAACTCCAAAGTCGTAGCCCACAACTTGCTCGTCGCACTGCTACCCTCTCCCAACGAAAAAACAACCCAGTTTCGTACTCCATCGACAACTCCCAGTACCACGCAAGCCGGGACCACACGTGCAGGGCAGACCATTACGCGTGACCAGACTCCACCCGTTCACCAACCAAGGTCCCCCTCAATACTTGTTCTCGCCGTATGCCAACCACCCGGAATATGCATAGCCTCTGAGTCACACATGGGCTTGTAACGGGGCATGGACCCGTTCCCCTGGATTACTTGTTCAACCGAACGTTGATCGCCTAGCGCAGTCGCCACTTGCGCGTTGTCCACGCATGCTTTACTCGCATGCTCCGTTAAAATATACTCATTCTGCTACGGCTTCCGACTGTCCATTCCTTGTCTTCATCATCATCATCATCATCATCACCATCGTTCAGCGTTAAACAGCAACGCAAGCCTCACTGACCGCTGCCGCTCCCCAGAGTTACACGTTTATATAAAAAGAGTGAATATCCAACGGGAACAGGGAGTGGACCTACACAGGCGGGAAAAGATAAGATACTGCTGCAGCCAACACACGGAACAGTCTAACTGTACAAACGCACGTGTTTTCAATCATTCTGATTCGATAGAAAATGACAGCACGATCACCACTGTTCGCGGTTCACTGCCATATCCCTCAGTGTCTCCAGCCAGCAAGTCGATGAGTTTTTCGGACCCCAACCACGAAGGCGTGAGACACCTACTTTACCTAACTTCGCTGTACATTTTCTCATCCCACGTTGCCATCTCATCCCATTCCTTGTACCGTTAAAGTGTCACGATTGTCAGTATTGCAACCGTGCAGAGCAGAGTAAAGGTGACACACAAGTGGTCACAACGGCTAAGGGCAAGCAAACGTAATACGAGATCCGCGCTACGACAACCGGTCTTACAGGCTCGGTACAACATGAGAACAGGGAGTCGACACAGATTGTTTGTCATCAAACGAAAAGACAAGTATCAAATCTACTGCGATTAATGGTTGGGCGGTTTATTCCGTTCCTTTGCTGCTTTCACAATCACCGACAAGTCTAGGCGAGACTTTAAAGATTCCGAAGTGTCAACAACTCCCCATCGCCTCGGTCTCTTCGTGAAAATCTCCGAAAAAGATCAAAGAAAGGCGAAATGTCTCAGCAAGCCTTTTCTACACGGGCCCAAACCCAAAAAACGCTCTTTGGGGTGGCCGACCCCTGTTTATATACTACGGAAATACGACAGCCCATAAAGTGCAGGCAACACGAAATGTGCGAGGACCACCGTCCAGTTTGTGTCGCTCTTTCAGTTTCGTTCTATTTAGCGTTGGATTCCAGCATTTTACTGCGAGGTGCCTGGTTCCTCTAGATTTTTTACCAAAGGCCCATTGGATTAGACGGCTCCTCGACAACGGGAAGGTGTAAGCCGTCTTAGGGTTGCTAATTAAAATTTGGACTATTTCATGTAACCCCAACTGATATTCCCATCATCTTTAAATACGTGACACTGTTGGCATGCCTTCGCCTTGGCCATCCTCTTCGGCCTTAGAACTCACATAATGTCCGCCCCAAACACAGAAAAAACCATGCCTTGTTCAGGCTTCACATGAATCACCGCACTGATCCAGTCTAGACCTCTTCCTCCGGTTGCTCGTCCCAGCCAGTCACCAGCAAACCATTTGCTCCTCATCCCTGAAGTTACACGTCCTCCCACAATCGTTTTTCTTCTCACTGTCGGTGTTTTTTTTTCCGCTGGATGTGTGCATCCTCCTCCTCTCTACTCGATACCTGAGGTGAGCTCCATAACAAAGTTTCTCCACACAACTCGCGAAGGCCAGTTGCTTTTACCTTCTTGCCTCCGAGATGGTACTTATTTGCCATGGTGGTAGCCCATTTCACTTTGTTCTACGGAGTGGTGCAATAATCTGTTACTGCAAAACGGTTGCTTTTAGACGACCCCCATTGACGGTTCACATAGTTGTTACCGGCTTCTACTTCCAACTTAGTCCTAGGGCCCAATTCCAGCAGTCTGCTTTTATCCATTCCTGAGGAGTTCCCGCTGTATTTTCTGGGGGCTACCATCTCCTGAATAATCGGTTGCACGCCACTTACGACACGACAGCTCCTGCCTATTGTTCCTCCAACTCCGGCGGTGACGAAACCGATAAGTTCATTACGTTTGGGTGTAAAGTTCGCGGGTTCGGATCCTCCTACCACCAGTCAAATTCCCCCTTTGGCAGCCCTCTGTAGGCCCCGGCCCTCTTCTTGAAAATTGGTCTACATTGTTATATCATAAATAAGGAATGTAAAAGATGGAAGGTAAAAGATAAGGTTCCCTTTGTTGTTGAGTGATGCCGTGTTCATCAAGTTTAGGACTGGCTGTGCCTGGACAGTGCTCCACCAATTCGCTTGAGTAACTCTGAGCCATCCCATTTTCGAGCACGAACTCCAGTAGTTTGGTCGAAATATGTTTCCTGGGGCCGCCTCGCAGGCGAGGTCATTCTCATGAGCTCTTAAATCCTCCAGTGTAAGACGATTGCCCACGACCACTGCAACCGTACTGAGAAAAGTAAACAGTTCCAAGCCGTCCTTCGTCCTCAACCTCGGACCTTGGCGCACATCCACAACGGCAGTAATGGTTCCTCCAATTATAATGATGACCTCCGAAGCTTGCATGTTTGGGTTATCCAGCTTAGGGCCTTCCCGTGCGCCTTACGTTGAAGCTACTAGGATCAGCTTGTCACCAATTAATCCATCTTCACTGCCAAATACAACCGTTCAGTATTCTCGCGGAATTAGTTTGTTGTCTGCCCCTAGTTCGCAGCCGCGTCTCAGTGACAGTCAACATGTCTACGTGCTAAGTCCCGAAGTCTAACTCTCCCACACTCAGCGTTCGTGCAGGCCGGTCTTACTAATTCCGTCTCCACCTGTTGGCTACCCAATGGAATGCTGCGCCAGTTGCTCGGTACTTACTCCGTGTCCCTCGTCCGAAATCACGATACTGGCAAAGTAATAATAATAACATTGGATATCGCTCGATTTGCTAGATTCATGCGCAAAGCAAGATCAAATTTTTACAAGAATAGTGCACAAAAATGTAGATGATAGAAGTCGAATGGGATAAGCGGGTGGGAGAAATATTGAGTTATTGCAGAATAACACTGGAAGGTTAAATGAGATGCAGCAAAAAAATAGGAAAAAATATCACTGTCCTCGGATTCACCAACGATCTTTCTAATGTCGACAACGTGCTAGATAACTTTCTGCACGGTGGGCACAAGGTGGACTCCTGCTTTCCTCACATTCGTCCCAGATCCCAAACATCTGAAACCACTACCCAGTCCGCGACCATCTCCTACGAATTAAAAAACTGTGCTGGTTTGACCGCCGTTCTACTGAGCTTTGAATTGTCTGAGTTTTTCTTTTCATCTTGCTCCCAAGAAGCTGCTGACATATTATATGGAAAACTTACACTCTATTATTAACAACCTCACTCCTCACACAGTTCAAATCTGGCCAATGCAAATAAGCGAAATCTGCAAACATATAAAGAAGATTCTTAAATTGCAGAATATCCACACGCAAACCTTACATTTTTCCATATTACTAAGAATAAATCGACTCCCAAACCACCTGCTTGCTGCATCCGAAGAACAACTTTGTAAGCAAAGCCATACTGCTATTCGGCAATCGAATCCCGGCCCGCATGTTGCCAGACTTCTGCGGTCCTGCACTATTCGCAATAAATCTAGTATCCCTATGTGCATCACACACAACAACCAGCAGCTCGATGATCCGAAGGAAATTGCGGAACTCTTAACTCATACTTCTCCACCCCAATTATCAAAATCACCACCAATTTACCCACCCTCCCTATGCTGACAGATCAAACACTTTAATAATAATAATAATACTGTATATTTCTCGATTTGGCGAAGGCAATGCGCATAGGCGAGATTCAAATTTTTACAAGGATGAATGCAGCAGGTAATGAGATGTGGAAAGTGGAATGGGATAATGATGGTGGGAGCAATTAATGGAGTTTTTTTTAGAGGCTCACTGGAGGGTTAAATGAGATGCAGCAAATCAATAGGGGAATTACAAGTATGCCAGTGAAAAGCAATAAAGTAGAAAACTCAATTTTCAAGAACACGAGAAAATAGTTTACTGGGACTGTTTGCAAGTTAAGCGGACAAATGAGTCATTTTCGTGTTTAAGTGCACTAAATGTGCTCAAATGTGCTGGTGCAACAAACACGGACGGAGCGCCGAACGGTTGGATATGTGATAAGTAGTGGCTAGAGACACAAAACCGTCGAACGTTACGTAATGGACAGAAACGTGAAGCTGCCCAGAGACCGACAAAGCAGTGGGTAATGCGGTAAACTTGGACAGAATGGTGAAAACCAGGGCGGAACGTCAAGGCAAATTGGATTGAGAATACGTATCTGAGCAACAAAGGGCCAAAAAAATTTGGAAAAAGATTGTCTCAAAGTATCTGAAGGAGATTTGTGAAGCTGTGGATACGGAACTCCAAGGATATTGAAAATATCTACATACGGATGGTGGTTAGCTGTACCGTAGAGGCTCGTCAGATAAGGGAGGTTATGTGTAAATTGAACACTCCTTAATACAATAGCCAAGAATGTCGTCTATTGCTGTCATTTGCATTGTCACATCTTTTGATCTTAGTCAGCAGTACGGGTGAGGGATATGAGGCGCGTAAGCCGTTCCGGAGACACGCAGCAATCGCGGTTTTTTGCCATCGATCGCAAGAAAAATGCGAGTTGAGATATTTCCAGGTGGGATAATTCGCAGTAGTTACCGTTGACTTCGGGCGCATAACGGGGAGCGTCCAGTTCTAGCTAACAGGAATGATAAGGTTAGGCAGATTCGGAATCACCAGTAGAGTACAGAGAGCGTTTAGCTAGAACGTCTGCTGGCGGATCGCGAGATCTTAAACCGCAATAGAGAAGTAGTCCTGTGCTTAGGTGCCAGCTTGGGCTATGGTGGATCTTGGATCGCGACAACATACCTGCACCATAGTGCATCTATTCCGTAAAGTGTGGTAACTAGAGTGAGCTATAGTACCAGTTTTAGGCGTAGATGAATGCTAAGGGCTACCAAAGACGACCTACTCAGCTCTGCCAAGTCAGTGAAGAGGATAAAATGACATGAAGAGCGACGAGTACATAGGCTGGTGTTTAAAATCACAGGATGCGGTGAGAGCATGGATCCAACAATAAGTACGTTGACATTTTCGTCCACCCATATTGGGATAATTTCGAGAGATAGTTGCTCAAACCATTGTTGAAGAGGGTACATCACTACAAGAGAGGTCAAAAAGTGCATTAGCAGGGGCGTGTGATAAAATGAGAACGTTAGAGGTGAATCCGCATCCTGAGGATTGATCTCGGCTAAAGATTCCGGTCAACGAACTAAAATTTTATCCATGTTCGCAAGCCTCGTCTTAAGTCCATGTTAGCTCGTTGTTAAGGTTAAATTAAGAACTGGACATTCCAATCAATTTGCCAGATGGGCTTTGAACTGGGCTAAATTTGGACAGGACTGCAGGGAACTGGGGAGTTTGTTCCACAGTTTAGAGTAGGCAACTGTGAATGAATTTACCCTGATCGTATAGTCGAGTCAGGGGTATTCTTAACAAGTAGTATCTACCACGAAGTGGGTAAGGGGTACTAGCAGCGTCGCGTGTGACGTTTGTAGTAGAGTGAACC
The DNA here is from genome assembly GCA_008360955.1 of Fasciolopsis buskii. Classification (NCBI taxonomy): domain Eukaryota; kingdom Metazoa; phylum Platyhelminthes; class Trematoda; order Plagiorchiida; family Fasciolidae; genus Fasciolopsis; species Fasciolopsis buskii. The sequence continues at coordinate 8,788 of LUCM01001195.1, forward strand.
TTATTATGACAAAGATTAAAGAGAAATGCAAAGTTTATTTTAACTCGACGAGGCCGCAACGGTTCAAGTCCAAGCAGCTCGCATCTGGCACTGTAGTTTAAGCTAGATGATGGACCTAGGAGATTCTATTGATGCACTGCTAACAACAATTCTCGGATTGCAATTCGATCACTTTACGCATATGCATAAAGATAATCGGGCAGTACTCGAGGTGGGGCCTAGCATGGGACTTGAAGGTGACAATTCTGCAGTTTTGGGTGCGGAATGCCCTTAAGATCACTGTAGCGGTTCTCTTATCTATAGCGGTGTGATAGTAGGCCTGCTCGTGGAAGTTGAAAGAGCAGGAGTATTGTAACCCTAAGTCCCTAACTGTGCGTGATCCAAGAATTGGCATGCTTTTTATAGAGGGGGGGGCCCGAGGGAACATGGTATTTATATGTTATCAGAGAACTTTTGTCAGCAAGATGAACTAAACCACTTGAAACAACCAGTTATCAAGAGACTCTAGATCTTCATTGATAAGTGCAAGAGTGGAGCTAAATGAAGCAGCCTCAAAAGAGTAGACTATTTTAATATCATTGGCAAACAGGAATGGTGTGTCATGACGAATAACTTTAAAGATATCAATATTGTATAGCAGGAAAGGGAGAGGACATGGGACGCTCCCCTGAATGACCCCACTGGTAATAGCACAAGGCTGGGGAAAACAACCGTTAATATTGACTACCTGGAAGCGATGGGAATGATAGGATATAGCCGAGCACTAAGGAAGTTAACCAGTTGTTCTTTAACAAATTTTCCATAAGCCTGGATAGAACTTGTGTGTGTTATAATGGGGCGAACGATTTTAGGTTCATGCGTGGAACCCTTTTTGTGATGTGGAACAATAATGAATGTTTTCCATTGTGACGGAAAAGTAGCGCCGGACACGGAGAGCGATAACAGATTCAGAAGAAGCAGTAGAAGATGTGGACCAGCGGTGCGAAATTGGACTGGTGAGATGCCATCATTGCCAGGCCTGTAGGATGGCCTGGCATATTTCACCACATTCATGATGCCCACAACGTCGAAGGAGATGTAGGATAATTCAACCGAAGTTAACATGGGGTGGATTTCAGAGTGTGTCCTATTGTCATTTATGAGAGCAGAAGAGAAATATGCATTGAATGCTTCTGCGATGTCTACAAGGGACACGATGCGTAAGCTAATAAATCTGATGAAGTTCAGAATAGTTGAGGATTCGGGCTAGGAGCGAGCTTTGAAAATGTGGGAATTCTTCCGAAGTAGGTTAGGCGACCCAAGAGCAAGCATCCTCACCCCCACGGTTGCTGCATCCTTTCCCTGGTTCCTTCGGTGAATGACAGCCATGGGTGTCTCTTCCGGACTTGATCACCCCTTTTACACCTGTTCACTGCGCTTACTTACAGCTTCACGTTCCGGGGTGGTCTTCAGTTAACCTCCCTTATCAAACCTATTAATTCTAATTTTGGGGTTCTGCAGCCACGATGTATTGAATCCCGGAGATCCATGCGTGGCACCCCCATATCCGTAACGTTTTTTGGCGGCATTGTCAGATTACACCACAACCTCTCTTTTGCCGATCATTTTTGTCCTATCGGCTGCCGCCGGCAATCTTTCATTCTGCCGCAGATAGACAAAATCCAACAAATTTGGCAGCTGATCTCGTTCTTCCGATTCATTACCTTCTTCTTGGTTCAGCTAAGTTCACTGCGAGTTTTAGACGGCAAGTTTTGGTCCACACCTTCTGGGTGTCAAGAATTCTTCGGGTGCTATGCGCTCCAGTTGGGGATCCACCCCCTTCTGTGCCCAGTTCAGCGGCTCCCGGCAAAAATAAGGAAAATAAAGAACCTCTCCTTGCCCTGACGACAAGATAATTTGTGAAGCGCATGCGCGCACAGTTCGCATCAGTTTTAGTTTGGTTCCGGGACTTGAAGGCGGAGTGGCCGTTTGTCCAGTCACATGCGCCTGTCAGCCACTTGGATTCCACGCAGCTTCGACTTGAGGCGAATGAATATTTGATGCCGTCGCTTCTGGCCTTAAAAATACTGATCACGTCTCTGTTTACGTCCTCCGTTCTGGCATTTGAGGCTTTTACCTTCCATTTTCCCCTTTAAAGTCACCCCAACCTTATCCCATCCAACCATTCACCCAAACCCGGTCGTCTCTGTTGCGCATCAACTGTCAGTCAATCAGAGCTCCGCCATGCCAAAGGGCCTCCGCCGCCTAAACCAGTTCTGTGCCATGGGACCTGGTCAGCCTTACCCTCGCTTGCTGAAAGCAAGCACTTCGGCTGCAGCCGCTCTATTTGCCTCCATTTTTTGGACATGATTTGACGATGGCACATGCCTTTCCATATGGAAATAAGCGTTTACAGCACGAACCTGCAAAGTGAGTTACGCGCAACTACGTAGAAAATACAGACCAATTAGTCCCACCAGTGTCCTTAGCAAAATGTTCCAGTGGCTGTCAAAGCCGCCCATCCTTTCTCACATACAAAGTCACAGGACTGTTGTTCCATCACAGGGCTGTGTCCTGTCAGGAAGGTCTTCAGTGACTACTATGGTGGCCGCTATGGACTGCCTCATGGAAGCTTATGATGGTGGATGGATTTCACATGCCATATTTGCAGACTTTGCCAAAGCCTCTGTCAAGCTTTCCATGAACAAATTTCCCATAAGCTTGAGGCATATGGGATTTCAGGTCTCCTGCTGAATTTGTTACGCAGTTTTCATACAGACCGCCGTTTTGTATTCGAGGTGGCATCGCCATATGCAAGCCATCTTCAACATCCTGTGGCGTTCCACAGGACTCAGTTCTGGAATCCCTACCAATTCTGTCCCTACCGTCCAGTATCGCCATAAATGCAGACGACATAACCAAAGGGGACATACCAACAGGATATAAACAAAACCTTACGATGGACACTCGTCTGGATTCTTCTCAAAAGATGATAAATGCGCCAGTATGTCTTCTGGCAATGGATCAGGCCAATTCCTCTTTGTTAACGAAAGCACTACCCTACCCAGGTTAGGTTGCTTCAAAGTACTAGGGCAAGGTAGCCATGTAACTTTCGCCCATCGACAGAAACTGGGTCTTACACCTGATCCAGCGATCGATCGTAAGTACCTTGCGAATTACATATCTGGCATATTCGCAGGCTGCTGGAATGCGATAGCCTTATAGTTCACTGGGTACTCAGGCGGTCACTAGTGCCTGGAATATCTACAAGCAGCAGCCAGCAAAACGTTAAGAGGTATCTTCCATGGCCCCTATCCTTCTTGAATGTATGCCCTTGACTTGAAGTCCCTGGAGGTAAAGCGCATCAGAGTTGACGTTTACTGCCTGTTAAACATTTTGCGTCACACCCAGCCGGCAAGCTTATCATTACGAACCTACCCTCCTCCCTTAGATCGATCTCTTTTCGGAGTGACCTTTCCGAAGAAATTGCCAATTCACTAAGTAAGACTACCTCCAACCGGACTCTTGATATCCATTTAGGGCTCGATTTTCAATCTTTTTCAGCAGCTACAATCTTTCCAACTTCGTTATGACTAACGGCGTAATATCTGAAGCAAGAGGTATCACAAGAAACGTTCGAACCATGTCGCACCCGGTGATAAAGATGCGGAAGTGCACTGTAGCCCTGGATCGCCTGGATTTTAGGTCTGATTTTGAACGGAATGCACGCTTTGGAGGGTAGTATTCATTATCAACTATCTCAGTTACAGAGCTGCTGTGCGAAGGACGCTGAAGCCATAAGCTGAGGGGACTGCGAGGCCACCACTGAGTACGTAACGGCTTGCCTGGACTTGAAGGAAAAATTAGTAGGCAACGGATTTGGTCATGTCCCCCTGAATATTAGCAGACCAATGAAGCAATCTGGTAGTTGGCCGCAACATGCTGCGAAATATCATGGGCCTTGAACAAGCGCATATGGCACTTTGCTTGGCAGCACGGCTCCCTCTGAATGGAAGTAAAGCGACCCCAAACGCAATTTATCTGAAGGCTGGAGGTTCCTAAAGGCTGCCATGGAGTGACGCTGAAGCATAGGAAAAACATTTCGCCTGTTTCATTTGCCTGAACAAGTTGCACCCTGCGGCAACAGCTCGCATGGGAAACGGCTGCTTTGATGAGGGGTGCCTTTGTATCCACCGCAGACTGCTTCGCCAGAACGAATAATTCTGGCCCGCGTTGCCAAGAGGACCAAGGTGATTTGCTGGAGTTGTTATGCCACCCGAAAACCAACACGCTTCGATGCGGTCAATGTGGTGTTGGTCATTCCTGCGGGGTCGGCAAAAGCGTTTGCCTCTTTTAACAGTGGCTTGGGTACCACCTTGATGAGTGGACAGTTTACACCAAAAACACAGACCTTCAGATACTCCGACGCGTTTATCAGCGATTGCGAGGGCCGCCTCTGGCTGAGTGTGCGGACTTCATTTACCCGGACAAATATCCACTGGTTGGCCTTTCGATGCGATATTCCAAATCAGCTAATTCCTTTTCTTACGCGGCCGAACTTGCCTGAGATGAGCCTTGTCATTTGAGAAAATGAAAGCGTAGGCCTGGTGCTGGGTTGGGGCCTTCCAAAAGCAGTGTATTACACGGAGGAGAACCGGTGATTCTCCGGCACCATAGGTGGTGTGCAATGCAGAAAGATAGAGTATTGTCCTTCAGGCATAAAGTGTTTTGTAAACTATAGCACTGTGGGAGCCGAAATGTGTAAAACAAATTTGAACCACCCGATTGATGAAGGATTTCATGATCTAGGGTGTGGTGGTCTGAAAGCACCGACGGAGAACCTTTCATGGCTTTGGAGACGGTGCACTGGTGCTAGAAATCTTCTGGGTCATTTTGATTTACCGCTGCCGTGGCATTCGGAGATCAGAAGCATCATAAATAACAAAGTTTGCGTGATTCAAACGTTATTACAACTGAGAGATTTTAGCGTGACAGACGGATGCTATCAGGCTACTCAGCGATGATTGCGCACTAAAAATTTCTTGGATACATAGAAAATCTGGCGATGCCGACAATGGATGAAAAAATAAGGTATCAGCCTCACCATTCTGCGCTGAACCGTGAGAAACCGGAAGGACGTTGCGTATTGTCCGACGGAGCAGTGAAATTTCAGGGGACGTTCATGACTGATCGGGTGTTCGAAGATTCAGATTAGGTTTCGCCAGTGATTGGGGTTTTGGGTCGATTTCGAATGAGCAGCATCGCCTTATCGGCCGATGCAAGCAAAAGTTTCTTGCAGGCAAAAGAACCAGACGAAGATAGGAATAAGTAGCGTTTCTTGTGGTTGACTGAGAACGATTTGGACGAACTCATATTGGAGCACCTGATAAAAAACCATCAATTTATTGTAGTATGGTCGCTGTTTTGAGCCACCACTTCACTACCAGCTACAGCGGCAATACACGAAGAGTCAGCTAAGCCGGGAATAGAGCATGGCCTCATTTACGATTGTTTCTGACAACTAATCTAATGCATTCAGTGAACAAGAGGTGGGGTTGATGAAGCTATAAAGAAAGGCAGGCTCCGGCTTACTCAATCTTGCCTAACGTCGCCGAATCCATGAAAGTCATCTCAAACGAATAACCACAGATAGCCTGTTGGCTAGATGTGCACCTCACACCAATTAACTAAACTCTCGGGATGCAGTAGGACGCAAAATTGGTGCAGGCTGGGAGACGATGTTTCAAAAGCACCGAATGAACCGGCCTGTTCTGTACCAACTGAGCGGTTGTGCTGCGTTGTATCCAACATGTAAAGAACCGTTTTGGAACTGTAATCGTAATTGAGCCCACATTCGTACACTATGAAGCAAATGGTGGACAATTGTGGCACGAGAATTCAGCGGACAAATCAGCTGTCCTTTGCTCTTGGTGAACAAAGATCACGGGACAGCTGAAAAGGTGGGCTAACGGCCCAGAACTTCTAAGCTTGCGTAAGAAACGCCTGCTCCTGAGCGATCAGAGAAACAAGCTGCGGGGGCGGCGGAAACCAAAGACAACATAATTACAAATGCCGCAGCCTGGCCGGTGTCCTTCATATCTAAACTCAGCAGACAATTTTCCTGGGCAAGAGTGCATGGAGCACTGGTTTGTCCGACGAGATTTAAACGGCAGCTGCTGATAACGAGAAGTTTACGGTCGGTCGTTAGCGCGCACACTGGTGCTGCGACTCTGGTGCAGCCACAGTCCTCAGAGTGCGGCCTCGTCCGAAGGCTACAAAATAGGGGTTTCGGTGTCGATTTACAGGACGGTGATGGCATAGGGTCGGGACCGAGGATTATCAGCTTAAGGGAGTTGAACCCCGAAATCGTCCAAAGTTTGTTGCCAACAAGCAGTGGTCTGATAAACGGTCATCTGAACATTTACATTGAACATTCACCCACCCCGCCAGTCTGACACAAGTTGGTCCGTCCTTCCGCGGAACATCCGCGTATGCTGGACTGCCATGAGAGTGACTATCACACGTTGAGTGCTGAGCACAAACGACTCCGGGTCGTGATGGGAAGGAGACAATAAAGCTAGTAATCAAATGCTGCGAAAAATGTCAGAGCTGTGGGGCCATATTTAGGGGTGATGAACTGTGGCACTGAATCGGGATTTTAGAGCCATTCAAGGACGGTGGGCATTCAGTGACTGTCTGTGTCGGTTATGGGTGATTTTGAGGAAAGAGAGAAAAAAGCAGAAAAAGGCGCATGGTCCGTCGTTTCGTTGCCTTGCGTCACGAGATTTCCGTTGTTGCTACATTTGGAGTGATGGATACTACCCATTGCGAGATATCAACAGACCTGAAGTTCCTCAAGCTCCTCTTCGCCAAATTTCTAAAACGATTTCCAACTAACCCAGCCATGAATGATGCCAAGTAGAAGGGCTCTCCAAAACTCGGTTCCTTCCANTTCTTATTTGCCGAAGACAACTATAAGGTCTAAGCCTTCGAGCCATCTTCTTTACCTTAAACCACGGCCAGCATCTTGGAGGATTTAAACCCATTAGACGAGTAATGCAGGCAATGGGCAACACAGTTCTCTGCCACTAAAACCGCTGTTCCTGCTTATAGGTTTTACGTTCCCCAGGGTAGGCTTTTTATAAACGGTCTCCCAAAACTAATCGCTCAGTTTGTAAGAGATCCTTCAACTCGCAAAAGCGAACAAAACTAATGGCCTCATTGCCAAAACATTCCGCACTGCAAGATGTAGGCTGCTGCCATAAAAATCACATTGCAGATCGCAACTGGAGTAATATCCGATAACTTTCTCCGAAATAATCAGAGTTGATCGTGCTGCAATAGAAGAATTACATCGGGCATTCACAAGGGAACTTCTCGGTCCAATATCAAGCCTTGGTTGCATAAAACGATGCGGGCTGCTGCAACTTGACCTGCTTTGATTGCGTCGTTTCTAATTCAACCTCACATTCCTTTTTTAGCTCTCAAGGTAACAGGCACATGACCAGAAACCCCATTGGATTCGCAAACGAGTGTTCTTATCACCTAGGAATCAATCGTTTTCCCATGGAATACCACTTTACAAAGTGTCCTTTAGATCAAAGCTCTTCACAATTGTTTACTCTACCCTGTGAAATGGATTACGGGACCATGTCCAACACAATTCAAGATTTGATTGCCGAATTTCTCAGCGTGTCTTTATTTCTCAGCTTAACTGGGACCAATATCAGTTTAGGCCAGGCTTTTAAAGGCCACCTAGAGAATTAGCTCAACTCATATTAGGTACCTAAAGGTAGGCCAAATAATACCGATTTCCTTCTTTATTCTGCTATTTCGAAACTTGGATTTGTTCCTCCAGACCGATTATTTAACCGGACGGTAACCGCCAACGGCGGTCTCCAATTGTGAGTTCCTCACGCACGCTTCGCTTGCACGCCCCTGTCAAAATATGTTCAAACTGCTATCGCTCCCGATTGTCTTGTCCTTGTGCCGATTAGGTGTCAGGGTTGCCAGCATTGCAAGCGTACCAAGCCGAGTAACAGTGATGCAGAAGTGGTCAAAACGGTTAAGGGTAAGCAAGCGTAATACGAGATTTGCGGTGGGACAATCCCTTCAACACTATTGACATCAAACACCTGCTCGTTACATCATCCGTCCTGCAGCTCCAACAGGAATGCAAAATATATCAGCAATAGACTGAGCTATGCCATAGTCCAACAATTATTCTTATCCCCAGCACATAAACTTCTACAATTTTCCATTTACGGTCCTATTCCCTGTATTAATTCAGCAGCGCACAGCCTGGTGATCATGGCAAACGGCAGAAGATCAACTTAGTACTCCGGTGTAAGTATCAACAGTTTGCGGCCATTTTCTGCTGAGGAATTTATGGCAGACAAAGCGAACATAGCTAACTAAACGCCTCATAAAAAAATCAATACCTTAACGGATTAAACTCCGTTCCAGAGAGATATATTACGGTCCATAAAGTTTACCGCAGCTTCTCAAGTTGGTGGGACTTCAGTTGTATCTGTCTCTTATACACAT
>LUCM01001195.1:17323-36659 GCA_008360955.1 Fasciolopsis buskii
AGATTTGATTGCCGAATTTCTCAGCGTGTCTTTATTTCTCAGCTTAACTGGGACCAATATCAGTTTAGGCCAGGCTTTTAAAGGCCACCTAGAGAATTAGCTCAACTCATATTAGGTACCTAAAGGTAGGCCAAATAATACCGATTTCCTTCTTTATTCTGCTATTTCGAAACTTGGATTTGTTCCTCCAGACCGATTATTTAACCGGACGGTAACCGCCAACGGCGGTCTCCAATTGTGAGTTCCTCACGCACGCTTCGCTTGCACGCCCCTGTCAAAATATGTTCAAACTGCTATCGCTCCCGATTGTCTTGTCCTTGTGCCGATTAGGTGTCAGGGTTGCCAGCATTGCAAGCGTACCAAGCCGAGTAACAGTGATGCAGAAGTGGTCAAAACGGTTAAGGGTAAGCAAGCGTAATACGAGATTTGCGGTGGGACAATCCCTTCAACACTATTGACATCAAACACCTGCTCGTTACATCATCCGTCCTGCAGCTCCAACAGGAATGCAAAATATATCAGCAATAGACTGAGCTATGCCATAGTCCAACAATTATTCTTATCCCCAGCACATAAACTTCTACAATTTTCCATTTACGGTCCTATTCCCTGTATTAATTCAGCAGCGCACAGCCTGGTGATCATGGCAAACGGCAGAAGATCAACTTAGTACTCCGGAGTAGGTACCATCCGTTTGAAGCTAAATTATTTTGCGTCCTAACGGCAACCGGACCTTAGTGCAATCCTGGTCACTTTATCACATTAGTTCGTTATTAATAACCCGTGGAACAGTTTAATGTGGCACCAATAAACCCTTTGACAATTAGCTTATGTCTAACTCACCTTAACTCTTTATCCTCTGCAATCAATTCTACCTCTTATTCTGCGTTTGTACTTCTTGGCCTAATTGTTCATTCAAGCAATCAACCTTAGATCAGATGATCCCTCGATTTCTCTACCGCTTACTATACAACTTGACCCCAAGCTGGCACCTTCATTCGAATGTGGGACCAGTATCTCTCAGAGACTCGACCGTATGAAGTTGGTTTAGGATTTTAGCAGTCCCTACAGTAAAATATTCAACACTAGGACCTCGGCCAACGACAATAAATAAACTTAAGATCCGTGGTAGCGGAAGAATGCTGGACTCTATGGCAGCTGTGGATGCAATAAACCATTCTTATATCGGTCTTTTCAACCCTAGGTTCTTTTCGCACAGATTTCTGTGATGTTTACTTCATCTTACAACAAAGGATCCTGTCTTTATCCTGGGTATTGCCGCGGCTAGTTTCTCTCTACGCGGAAATTTCATTAAAGAACACATACTAGGTTCTCTTTAACCTTCTTACCCACACAATTTGATTCCCAATGACCTACTAACTCGGATCAGGTAGACTCTTTTCCGTTACACTCCCAGTCTAGTTTATAAAATTTTTAAAAGAAATAATGTACATTTTTCGACATACGATCGTCGTGCGCCTGGCAAGAGCAAAATTGTTCAAGGAAGGCATAGTACAGACGCGAAAAAAGGAACCCGAACATACACTACAATGTGTTTTTGTTCAAAAGATCATATCAGGCAATGTGATTATCTGAGCACGAGGTTTCGGGTAATAAATGAAAGGTAAATGACGATTCGCAAAGAATTGTTTATGACTGATTACCGGTCTTGCACTGCGAGTGTTTTAATGCTTTCCGCGGACGCAAAATATGGCTGGAAGACAATGGCCGTCGCCGCCATTTGGCGGGGATCCTCAAAACTCAAGAGGGTTATATGGTGAAGACGCAGATCAATATGGATGCGATAACGGTATGGAGGTGAGCAAAAATCAGACTCGATACCAAAAGAGGCAGTATAAAACGTGAAAATTGTGGGACCGCAGTTCATTGAGCATGGAAGGCCGCGACACGGGAGGGCAATCGCTTAATCGTAAGACTAATCCATGAGGTTTGTTTTGAGCAACTTTGATTTCATGAAATTTAGCTTGGTTCAGAGATGAAGGAGGGGTTGGAAAAGAAGGAGAACCGAAGTCAAGTGGGGCAGTGTCTGGTGTACTCGTTTGCAAAACAGTTTCCAGGAGCATCGGTCTATTATCAGATTCCGGGGACCAGAATAAAAGTTGATAATAAATGGCGGTCGTGAGCTGTTTTCGAATGTCAACATGCATTGTTAACGTCAATTTATATCAGATATCAGCAAAATTTCTGTCATTCGTGAGTTAGTTTTGTATGGTTTTGGCAGAAGAATTTTGGGAAGGAGCAAGAGGAATCCAGTACAAAATGGTGCACGTGAACGTTGGAGCTAGAGCGCGGTTTACCACAACAGTGCCGATGGGTGGGGTTGACCGAGGGCTGGCCACCCAACCTGAAAAAAACCGTTTTAGGGTGAACGCAGGCGGTGTAATCCGCCAACCTAGTTGCACCCGCATACCGCTGCAGCCGAGCTTCCCGCCCGATGTGCGCTGGCCAAAGCGGTGGATATAAACGCGCCCAGCACTTTTGTGGTAACGCCGGTGTGCTTGTGGTCTGGAGGTATGTTAATGGTGGGGTAAGGTAGATCGTTTATCCAGGATCGGATAATCGCAGGCGAGCCGATATTGCGGTAGCCAGAGCATGAGGCAAGTGTTTCTATCCAATCGGAATAATACTGCCTGGAAGAGGGAAAAAAGGTGGACGGTTGTCTGGCCTAGCTGCCAGCTGCGGATTAAAATCAATCTTACGAGCAGCTCAGAGAAGGAAGTCACTGGAACGCGTCGTACAAACCAAAATGTATAAATTGTGGCTGATTATGTGAGCAGTCCAGGTTTATTTATTTATATATTTATTTTTTTAAATAGATGGGCAAGCTAATATAGTGCGTGGCTCATCGGCGCTATTAGGAAACAGAATGAACCGGTATTTGGTAGGACGAACAGGAATAACTGCCGCAGTTATAAATATTAAACGAACTATAAAGCTAGATGCAATAGATATTGACTAAATCATAGATAATATTCCACCCCAAGAGACCGTGTCTTTCGAAAACAAGAAATGATCGGGGTTTTTTAGTTTGGTGGATGGAAACGGTCACTGCGAGAAGAGATACCCGGTAGGACTCTATATTCGTGGAGATGGAATGGGGTATGAATTGTCTAAAACTGACATAGATATCGATGAGACGTAGGAGAGGATGAATCCTAGATGTTAACCTTATTTCGTCCAAGGGGTACCGTTTGGGTTCATCGGAAACAAGATGATTTTAACGGACCAGAGTCATTTGCATGGAAAGAGGAGTTGATGAATATTAAGGGTTAGGATGATAGTAAATGTTTTTTTATTTTATAAGACGGTTGCCGGGAACTGTTGCCACGCCGTTTCGGCGACGGCGCTGGAATAAGTTAGATGAACGGATGGCAGAGAGCTGTGGATGAGCAACCCTGTACGCAATTAGATCGATGTTTATGGATCTGAGGTTACACTATTAAGCAATAGGTACCGCTTTTCAGGCAGAGGAACGATGAGATGCATCCGACATGGAACTGCACGTAACTGAGTAGCATGCGCCGGTGTCGGAGCTCTGTTTGAAGCGTAAGAGGCTAGGTTGACTCCTATATGACGCATTTGTACCTACTGGTGTTGCTTTTTCAGCGGAGAATCTCATCATCCAGGCGTTTTCCCAAGAGTTCGGTGACGCTCAGCTTTCTGATGTTACGTATGGTGAATTCTAAAGCTTCGAGACTAAATGAGTGCACACTTTTTATATCGCCTGCGAAGAGAAACGGGGTGCCGTTTTGAATAACATTGAAGACATCATTAACGTACCACAGGACGACCAGGGGGCTCAGGAAGTTGCTTTGGATCACACCGCTGGACACTAATCTAGGTTCAGATAATAAGCCATTTACTTGCAGTATGTGCTTTCTAAATTACAGATAAGATGAAATCCACGACAGTATTGGATCAACAATACCGTAGGGTGCCATTTTATTTAGCAACCTAGAGTGGGACACCATCGATAGCCTTCACCAACGCTAAAAAGATTATTATAACTGATCTTCCAGTTCTCAGGGCCTTAGTTAAATCACCCAGCCAGTCAGTCATGCAAGTGGGGCAGGACTTCTTACAAAGGAAGCCATGCTGTCCATGGTTAATAAGTACATGTTCCAGAAGGTGGACTATACCACTATTCTTAATCAGACGTTTCATGATCCTGGAAATTATAAGGGTGTGGTTTTTGCGGTAGTTTGCAGGGTCATTGCGTGTACCTTTTTGTGAACAGGTATAGTCACAGATGATTCCCACCGTGACGGGAGGGTGCGGCACTGAACGGACAAGTTGAAGAGGTTTGCTAAAGAAATTGGGATACCGCTACCACCCAATGCAGCCTGAGGCAGTGAATCAGGTCCAGAGTGACAGCTAATTTTGGTTTTCACTAAGGGCTGGGACACGTCCTTCGGAAGAAATACAACTGCTGAGTACGACTTTGCAGTCAAGTGAGACTGGCATGGGGTAGAGGGATCGTTGTCGTTTACCATAGCAGATGCAAAGAATTCACCAAAAGTTTCTGCAGTCTCCCGTGGGTTGTTTGCATAAATGTTGTTTTGAATGATATATTGGACATGAGTAGCTGAGAACCCAGAAGTGGTTCTGGGTTTAAGCAATTTCGTCAGTGTTGCCTTTGGGTTCGGCTTGTTTACAGCTTGCAGCCCCTGCTCTTTTCTTCTGTGGTCCAATACTGTTTCTATAGTTTTAGTTAACCGATTTATTTGCAGGAGGGCAACATAAATGAACAGGCAACATGCGGATGAACACATCTAGGTAAGCTAGCTTCGCGGAATCTTTGAACGTGTGTTGAGCCTACCTTAAATTTCAAGTCAAGAACATAAAGGTTTCTTATTGGATTAGTTACGTCTTGGACAGGCAGCAAGTAATTTGGAGCGGAAAGCGTAGACCAGCATATTTCAGGTGCAGTGATATCTCTTGCGAGAACCTTGAAACCTGTTTGGTCAGAAGCAGTATTCACTCGGTGTTTTATCATCAAAAGTTCGTTTTGGCAGGAACTGGGTTATCGATAGTTGCATCCCACAAAATGGCCTTTATTACCCATCTCAGCTCCAACCCAAGCACAATCTCGGATTGTGTTTACCATAGTATACTGGCACAAAGTAGCTGGCATAGATTCTCTGACGTAGATAAAACAGCCACCTCCACATTGGACTTCACTGCTTTTCTGGAGGATTTATAGCCGGGAATTATTATGGTGTTGTCAGGAGTGTGATTATTGAACCACGTCTTGGAGATAAGTATGAAATCAAAGTTTGACGAGAGTGTGAGGAAATGGATGCATTTAATTTTCTTTCACATGAAGCGCGTATTTAAAAACAGCGGTGAACGTTTTCCTGAAGAGCGCTTCCGGCTGACTGGTGTCATGGTGAATGTAGCTCGGTTCCCCTTTTGTTGACCTTCTTTTGGGTAGAATCAGCACTCTTAGCTTCAACCGATTTTGTTTCATTTGGGTTCTTCTTTAACTGGAGGAGTTTGCATCATTTGAGTGAGGAATCGTCGGCCCATGGCAGCATGACGGGAAGTGGACGGTAGATTTCATATATATATATTATATTCCCTCCCATATGTACAGAATCACTCGTAGCACCGCTAACTCTAAAACTGTAACGAAACATGGATTTTTCCCCCAGGATCACTTGTTTAAACGAAAGTTGACCTCACAGGGCGGTCGCTACTCGCGCATTGCCCACGCATGCCCCGGTCGCATGCTCCTAAGAAAAAATGTACTCAACCTGCTACCGCTTCCGACCGAACAATCCTTGTACCGGTATAGTGTCAGATTTGTCAGCGTTGCGATTGTGTAGAGCAAAGTAAGACCAAAGCAAGCGGAATACGAGATGCGTGCGAGGACAGCTTGTTCTGTAGAATGCCCTTTTCCGTGGTATGCTTCGAAAGTGCGCTAAGTGGAGTGACAGGTTGTCTGCCGAAATCAACTTTCTCAAACCATGGTGGAGCGTATCCACCTTATAAATTGGTACATTTCTCGAATAGTTCGAGAGGAGTGCGTCCTTGGGTAACTAAATACTACAGGAATATTGCAACCCACATGGAACAAGCAGATAGATAATTGGGGACAAAATCAGGAGAAATGGCGGAATCGGTGTTCTGGGGAAAAAGGTGCTTTTGCGCACCATTGATGTGTATCATATGCGCAGAGGTCGGCTTCGGGTGTCGAGGTGTGTCCGTAGTGGTCAGACTTCGGTCAAGCTTCATGTCGAGAAAGTGGACATGAATGTAAAGCAGCCGCGAAAAAGTCTTTCAAGTCAAGGTAAAAACTGTCAAAACGGAGCAAAACAGCTGGCGTGAAAAGCGCTAGTGTCCAAAAGATGACCTGTATTAAAATGGAAATGAAAAAAATACGTCGGCTATTTTACTGTGTATCCTGCAGCCAAAAAATATTTGAAGTCGTTTTGGAAATGCGAAGGGTAGAAGAACACCGAAGAAGAGTATTCACAAACCATTGCTTGAAGACATGTTTAATGGAAACGTCATCGGCACCGACGAGAGTGAGGACTGATATGATATGCGTTAAATAATATATCTGACGCTGATAAGGCAGTGCACAGCAGAAGGGGGTTTCTTTGCTCCTTTTGTTTGCGTTCGGGGCCCTAGCTGGGAGCAATTACTGGTGTATTGATAGCCGCGGTTTTCGAGGGAGACGTTGGAGGAGACATTTGCGGCAGACGATGGCAACGGCATCCGAAACAGGGACCTAAGTGTAGGTGCCTACGTGGCCATTGGGTGTCAACGTGGTGGGCATATTAGCCACGCGCGGGCAGCTCCAGCATCAAATCTGTATAATTGGGAGGAGGACGTGTCCATTCAAGAAACCGCAAGCATGTGGCCTCGATGTCTAAGCGGACTTGCAAAAGGGTCATCAGTTTACGTTGGTTAATCACGCAGATTAAGTGCAATGTCCACTTTATCGTGGCCCTAAAGCAGGTCGTATTTGTCCTTCCTGGGATACTCTATGTGAGCCTTGATTCAGCTGGCCCTCGCGATGTGTTGAGACGTGCAAGGATGGGGCCAGGAACTGGTAGACCTTTGGATAGACACGAGTGCAGAGGCACACAACTGGAACGAAGAAAGGGAGACATGGCAGTCTGGAGGTATTCCGGCTGAGGATTATGGTTCGTGCAAATATAAGGACGAGAAGTGACAAATCTTATGTGACGCTAAACTTCCCGCTTTGAATCGCATAATTGTCAAATACATGCAAAAGAAACCATTTATGTGGGGACATTAAATGTTGGTTTTAGAGCAAGCTAGAATATGATATGAGTACATATCTCTATTTATATGCCTTGCTGCGTACGCACGAATACTGCAATTTAGGCGAATATTTGAGCTGAATTTTTTTATTGACAACTTTTCTGCCTAGACCTACAGTGATATATACTTAAGGAGACTATTAGGAATAAAAATGCCTGGACCTCATTGATTGGGTTGAGATAAGACCTCGAGCGTTATATTTAGTCAATACCCTAGGCCCGACTCATAGGCTCTTTCTATTTTAGTGTAGGAATCGTGCAAGTTTAACAACGTTTCATCGCTATTGCCTTCGGGGACAGAAGAAATCAACCTTATAGGTTGGGGTAGTTTATTTCACAGCGAGGAATGCTTAATGAGGTTAGTCTGAACCTGACGAATCCACAAGGGATCGACTTGTTGTTTTCGCAACGTTATATGTAGATTAGTGAGAAAGAACAGCTCAGAAGTCGTTTTGTAAATGTTCTTCGAACAATCTTAACCTCGAGTCTGTCGCTCTGCCACATGGTGAAAAACACGATTTATCAGTAGTCCAGGAGAGATATTGCACGTGTTTCATATATAAACAACTGGCTTTCCTGGTTTCCAAAAGTTTTGTGCACCAACAAATTCAGCCTTCTAGATTTTGCAGCTTGAGTCAGGGTGTGTTCTGAAAAGTTGAATGTCCTGAAGTAATGCAAATCGAAGCCTCCGACAATGTGATGGCAAGGAATGACTTTTTGGTTACATTCAAATATACCTTTAGGAATGCAGCATTTAAATGCCAGTATCCTGGTTTTGTGGGCTAAGAATTTCATCGACCAAGCCGTGCGCCATGGATAAGGCGACGGTAAATTATTTTTTAAATTATCTATGATGGCGGTAAGTTCACGGGGAATGCGTGTATGCAATGTTTGTATAGTCTGCAAACAGAAGACGAATGCCGTGCCTAATTATGTGAACCATGTCGTTGCTGCAAAATAGAAACAGCAGTGGACCAAGTTCGCTTCCTTGAATTATCACACTAGTAATTGGAGGAAGCTTGGATAGCTTCCCTTCAAAATTTACTGCCTGCATTCTAGAGGTCAAACCATGGGAGCACCAATTCAGAACGGGGTAACTATACCGTAGTTTTTGACTTGCATGAGAAACCTGCGATGAGTTCTTAGGAATAAAATTACAACGATGGTTGAAAATGTCATTGAAATTTAGCGCTTACAGATATCCGCCGCGAAGAGTGAGAAACCTTTGGAGTGAGAGTCATCCTCACAGGATTTCATGTCAACAATTAACCAATTTAATCAGTCAAAAGTAGTTATATGTGTTCTACGTAAAACTCCGTAAGTTCTGGGAGTCCCTGTGTGATGTCTGACAGTACCTACCGATTACCGCCTGGCACCTCCAGACCTTTGGAGCATTTTTAAGTAAAGAAATTTAGTGCTGTTGCCAAGCGTTCCAAGAGATCAAAGAATCGTTCAGTTATAACCCTGTTTCCTTTTGACAAGTGTTTCAATATCTTCAGGTTCCAGGAGCGAACAGTCCCGGCCCGGGAACCCATTGGCTTCCAAGCATTGATTCTGGTAAAAAGTTTAAGAAGCTCACATTTCAATCACAGAATTGGAGATCACACTTACTCTCGGAGTGCAAAAGAATAACCCAGAAAGCAAGAAGGAACAGTGGACAAATGCATTACGATCGAACACTTGGCAGAAGTCCAAGCGTTAAGCAAGGAACCGGTTCTAACAGGAAGATGCAAACACAAATTTCAGTAACGTCGCCCAGGCCATGGCTTTCTAATCCAGCGCAACTACAGAGGTCATTTCGTAAGGAGGCCATGATGATGAAAAATGTTTCAAAGGAAATGCTGCGATCAGTTGAAATGTACGTAGCCTGGTGCGAAAAACAAACTTTCTGCAAAAAACTCGCGAAACTTAATGCAACAAAGACATTTGATTGGCTGTGGTCTTAAGAGTTCCAACACAAAATGCATATTTTGGTGGACTCTTGGGAAAGTAATGCATACGCGAACATCTGTTCGAACCAAGCACCTGTGACGTTAGAAACTGAGACAGAGATTCACCCCAAATTAACTTACCCCTGCTGTAACTGAAATTCTTCGCCAAACGCTCTTAGAATTTGTCGGTGAAACATTGCCTGATTAATTGGTTTCGCTTTCATTGGGCTTGTCACCCCTGTTCGGCCACGAAATGCAGATTGTCCAAATTGTGAGAAAGGAAGTTAGAGTCGCGCAAACTAGCGTCACAGAAAAGCTGCTTTACATGAACGCATGAATATCTGTTATCATTTGCGCGAGTACGTAGACACTGGTGTAAAGCGAGACAATATCATGTGGCGGGCAACTGATGAACATGGAATGGCCGAGATCATGACTAAAGGAATGTACGTTTAAAATAAAAATTAAGTGTATGTTTCTCGATTTGCGGCAGGCATGCGCAAGGTAGGCTCAAATTTATACAAAGATGGCACCATGAAGATGCATAAAACAAACACCTGGAGTGATGATGCAATGTATCTGTGCTCTCATGAATATAAACTGCTATGAGGTAGGCTAAACAGGAGCGTCCGAGCTTTTAAATCAAAGCCGGGTGATACTTCGCTAAGACTTTTTGAGGCTGCTTAGCGATTGTGTACTGCTAGATAGTCCACATTTGAATGCATCAAATATTCGTATGGCTGGCGCGGATTTTGGCTGAGAATCAATGGTTGACGGGCATTGACAAATTGTTCACCCTCAAGAAACGGCCATGTTTTGCGGACATTCAAGTCGTTCGACACAAATGGTCCACCTACGGTATTTAATTAGTACAAACTGTCCACCCGCGATAACTGGTAACGGTTGGTATTAAATGTCAGTTAGCAATATTTGGAAAAGTGGTTTAAAATCAGCGTCAGAAGGGACGAAGCCAGCAGGACTATATTGCCAGAGAAAAGCATCTACTTCGCATGCTAAACCCGTAAAATCCATTAGCTGTATTAGTGAAACGAACGTTTTGTGTTTTCTAATTTTATTTTTACTTCAAAGTTGGAAATATATATAAATATCTGTTTGGCTTATGATTGAAAAAGATATATATATGCGCTATACTATTGTAAGATTTATACACGTTTTCGCAGTCCCGTTCGCACGAACAGCCAAGGCAGCCATGAGTGCACAAATGACGTGGTTTCCGGTATAACACCTATTTATGCCTAAAATCGTCCGTTTAAACAATGAATAGTTGGAGGAGAATAACGTTTTTATAATTTTCGATAAATGCAAAGCGATACCCCTATTCCATTTCCATAACGGATCCCATTTGGCTTCACAGGTGTGACTTCTGAAGTTGGAGGTTTCATCAATTTCACGGTGAACGTTGCCAGTAGACCGGGGTTTTCACAAACCAGTAGGGTTATATGGTAAAGATGAAGACCAATTTGGATGTGATCACGGGACGGTGATGAGTCAAAACCGAGCTGAATGTCATATAAGGTGGGTGCACAGCGGTAATTGACAACATTCCAGAGTCAAATTAATGCTTAAGATGAAAAGGCGGGAAACCGTCAAGGTTGCATCCAACAATTTATGGGACAAAAATATATGGAGAATTGCGGATAGAGAGTCAATGAAGCCCACAAAAATGCCTTAGGGTTAAGCGGCCCTGTACTTGAGCTTCAGATCCGGATAGCAGCTTCTAACAGGGCTAGACAGCCAGCGCATAAGATGGAGTGGAGCTTTCGGTGAGAGTTTGCGTTGCATTTGTAGTCAATAACGAGCCTGGCGAAAAGCCAAAGAGAGAACGCAGTCGGAAATTTGTTCCCGCTGGTGTTAAAAATGAGTAAGCAAAGTGGAAACAACGATAACAGTTAGTTTCTTACGAAGAATGCAGGGTCCAGAAGACTTTCTTGAAATACGCAGGATGGACTGTTTGCTGACGGGGCGTTTGCGACGAGCTCAACGCTTCTTTAATCCCTATAAGGTATATGGATCAGTCAGTCCTATGCTGCGGGGTCTTTGTTCGCAGCATGTTGCTCTCTCATTTTCTGACATCGCAGATGCGGGTTACAGCGGGGCGATAGTTCGGCTAGCGCAAAGGTCAGGGAATAATGTCAATGTTCTGCTTTTGGAACTGTTCTGGTCGACGTGCCTGGTGTACATGGTAAAAAGAAGCAGTAATAACTGGTTATGTGATCTACCACGGATTTTACTACGAATTCCAATTGACAGGAAGGAGCATAGGTAAGTAGGTCGCGGATGGATGCATGGGCTGGATGCTAGGAGAGGATTAGCCACGGGAAGTCACAGATAGGAGGGAGTCGAAAAGCATGCGAATAGCGGGATCAGCAATTAGTGTTTGAACAGAATGAAAGCAAACTGCGCCACATAACAGTCGAAACAAACAAGGCGAACATAGCGAAGTAAACGCCTCATAAAAAAATCAATACCTTAACGGATTAAACTCCGTTCCAGAGAGATATATTACGGTCCATAAAGTTTACCGCAGCTTCTCAAGTTGGTGGGACTTCAGTTGTATCGGGCACTCCCCCTCTGACCAGTGCCCTGCCAGTTCAAGTTCCTCCTAGTGGGCCAAATCCCGAGCCTACTGCCGAGGTTTCAACTAACCTACCTTCTCCCNTATTTAACCGGACGGTAACCGCCAACGGCGGTCTCCAATTGTGAGTTCCTCACGCACGCTTCGCTTGCACGCCCCTGTCAAAATATGTTCAAACTGCTATCGCTCCCGATTGTCTTGTCCTTGTGCCGATTAGGTGTCAGGGTTGCCAGCATTGCAAGCGTACCAAGCCGAGTAACAGTGATGCAGAAGTGGTCAAAACGGTTAAGGGTAAGCAAGCGTAATACGAGATTCGCGGTGGGTCAATCGGTTCTGCAAACTGGTGAACTCCATGTGGTTATCTTGTCAACTAATTCTCTATTATTTTTGCTGAACCCCGTTTGCCTCTTTTGAAGCTCAAATAACACTGCTGTTTTTGCTGTTTGCAAATTGCTTTTACGTGCTATTTCGTGTTGGCTCCATTTATCTATCAGTTTTTTCGGCAGGTTTGTTCTTGCTGCTTCCTTTGTTTTTAAAAATACGGCGTAATATCGACGGAGCGAAAACCGTCCCCAGATCAACAGTACTTTTGGTAACTCTCCACATACCATCGTTTACACTGTCTGATCCTCAACTTTGACTCACTTAAGTTCAATTCCAGTTCGAGAATTACAGAATATCTAGCGATGACAGCCGTTTTAGATCGGTGACTGGTTGCCTTTCTCCAGACGTAACCCTTTAGGTTAGGGACGTCATCGCATCTTCGCGTTATATCTTCGGTTATATCTCGTACTGCTCATAGGTAAGATCACCGCATCCGACAACTACTTAAAGGGATGGAACTCGGAAATAAAACGCCTTCAGAACTATTATGGGAAATGCGGTGCAACTTTCGGCGACGACCCAATGCAAGGAGAGCTGTGGCTTCAACGGCTCCGTTGCTTAGTACTGCCCACAAATATTCACAAGAAGGGAGCCAAAATTGCTAATGACATTATGCCTCGCCATAGTCCGATGTCTCAACGACGAATACCTTTTCACACCCCAGGACGAATTTCCAATCAATATGACGAGGACCGACGCATCGTTACAGTGGCTCACAGTCGATAGAGACCAGCGACGAGATTGGTTCAGCTCGCGTCGCGGCAGTCGCGGTAGCCCCTCTCCCAAGCGACCCGTCCTGTCATCCGCGGAAGGTTACTGCATTGTAACCGTTTCAAAAGCTTAGCCATAAGGTGTAACCCAGGTTGCACATTTCCGGGCAAGAAACAGGGAACCTAGGTTTCCGGTTCGTGGTCGCGGCATATGACACCTGGCTACCTACGAATTCTCGCCTCCCTAACGCCAAAGACTTCAAAACTAACGAGCTGTTCCTGGTGGACACAGGTGCCGAGGTTAAAGTAATCTCTCCGCGACCTGATCAGTTTCATCGCTGCGCAAGCAGAGACGTTACCGGCTGCGAACGCTACCGACATCCACGGACATCGTTCCCTCACTCCCGATCCAGGTCTGAATCGTAAACTCCGTTGGGACCTCGTCGTCGCCAACACCTATAAACCAGTATTGCCATAGACTTCCTTCAGCATTTCGAACTAATAGTCGACGCCCTGCACAGGGAAATAGTAGATCGTCAAACGTCGCTGATTTTGGCTGGCGCGTAGGCCGTTGTCAACCAAATTACGTCAAAGTACGCTAAACCTCCTACCTAAACGCCATACAACGGGCTGCTTCACGACGACTCAGGCACACTACGGCACGCCGGCCCAATTATCGCCGGCAATCCTAGGGTTACTCACCATGTAGCGACCATAGAACCCCTAACAAATTTTGGGCCTCGTCGCCTAGCTAGTGACAACTTCCGTCTGGCCAAGGCCGAATTCGAACACGTCTTAGAAATAGGCATCATTCCAGTAGTTCCTGGGCCTATCCGCTTTATATGGCCCCTAAGCACAACTCCGCCGCTGATGCACTTTCTCGTAAACACCAGCTTCATTTGTCTCCAACACTCAACATGGACATCAACGTGATGAAACACAGGCCCAAGCGACGGATCTCGATATCGACAAACTTGAACGAGACAGATCATTAAACTTGGCAGTCATGCCCACCACAGCGACGTATCGGAGGGTCATCCAAGGCCGGTGGTTCCAGCAGATCACCGTTATACCACAATTCTGGCGTTACATAACCACTCTCACCCGGGTGTGGCTGCTTTTATGAGGCTAGTGACAGAACGTTTTGTCTGGTTTAACGTCAAAAGTGCCGTGCGCCAGTGGTCCCGCGCCCACCTCCAATGTTGGAGAGCGAAATTTCGCCGGCATACCAGAGCTTCGTTGGCTACTTCCCCGAACCGGAGACACGTTTTCAACACGTACACGTCAAGTTTGTAAGCCCTCTTCCGCTGTCTCACTGCTGCGTCTGCATATTCACCTGTGTAGACAGGTTTACTCGCTGGTCATAGGCCATGCCAATCACCTGTTCTACGTCAGAAGTTGCCGCAAAAGCCTTCTTGTCTGGTTGGGTAAGCATATTTGGTTGCCACGCTTTGGGCACCACCGACCGTGGCCCACATTTCGACGGGGTGTTTTCAAGTGTGATTATGACAGGTTTCGGTTTAGGCATATTAGAACAATCCCCTACCACCCAAATTCTAACGGTCTGGTCGAAACATTACACCGGAATCTAAAAGCCGCTCTGCGAGCCACAGTCAACCCGATTTGGAGCGAAATACTAACATTAGCCTTTTTAAACCCTCGTAATTCTGTTAAGGAAGAATTGCGCACTACACGCAACGAGCTTGTGTTTGTTTGCACGCTTTGCCTCCATGTGGAGCTGGTGTCCCTATCGAGACCAATGCACTCAAGCTGCGTGAACTGTGGAAATCGTCTCGCACAACAAATGCGAACACGTCGTGCCAATCCACCGCGAGACCAACGCACTTTTGGCTGCATTCGAACCGCATTGATTATTTCAACTCACGTTTTCGTGTGTGTTGATTTTGTCCAACGACCACTGCAACCACTGTATGCCGGTCCGTTTCTCGTGGTAAGACGCGGTGTCGTAACCTCCATTTTGGACATTGCCGGCCGACACGAAACAATGTCCATCAATCGTATTAAACCCACCGTAGAATGCAAGTCTGACGACGGGCTCCTTTTATCCGACGAGTGCCGTCAACCTAGTCGAACCCAGCCAATAACAGCGCCGCTCGTTGAGACTGCTGGCGGGGCTGAAGTCACAACCCCACCAATCACACCCGAAGTTCCGGATATTCGAAGTAGCCGTGGTGGCTGCAAGGTAAGACAACCCGTGCGTTTCTCTGATTTAGTTACTATTTTTAAGACAGATTATTGAATACTCTTCCGTCTATGTGCATATCTGTGCTTGATAGAATGACATGATTGTCGCCACAATTTGCATGCGGATGTAAATGCCGCCCCGATGGTAAACGGATTTTAGGTTCCCGCCACCAAGTCGAACTTCCACCGTTGTTCACGAGCACAGTTTCCACCAGTTTGTTTTTGTCTTACCCTCTCAGAAAAACCCCAGGGCCAAGGCGGTTCCACGGACTCCGACACGACAGTCATCAGTTCCATAGTCGGCAAGATGCACGCACGAGAAAACGAAGAGAACCCGAGGCAAGACACTCACATTCAAATCCGCCTGGCGAGGATTCTGGAACAGGGTTAGATCCGATGGTTTTGGACGCGGTAAAATCCATCTATTTGACTGGCGCACATCCTGTAAGCAGCTCGCCTGCAGCGGTATGCGGGGCAGTTAGGCCGGGATATGGCAACTCCTGTGTTATGGTTGGGTTTTAGCGCACGGTCAGCTCCGAAAAAACTGACAAAAACGAGACCTGAAACAGAAAGACAAATTATTTGATTGGCGACCAATTAAAAGTTACAAGACATTCGTCAGTTTCAGGATTCTCCCGTATTGTTCCAATCGAAGCCCTTCCCCGACGGTCCATTACGAGGACGCCTCAGTAGTGGAACTTGGTTTTGTTACCCTAAATCGACTATTTAACCGGACGGTAACCGCCAACGGCGGTCTCCAATTGTGAGTTCCTCACGCACGCTTCGCTTGCACGCCCCTGTCAAAATATGTTCAAACTGCTATCGCTCCCGATTGTCTTGTCCTTGTGCCGATTAGGTGTCAGGGTTGCCAGCATTGCAAGCGTACCAAGCCGAGTAACAGTGATGCAGAAGTGGTCAAAACGGTTAAGGGTAAGCAAGCGTAATACGAGATTTGCGGTGGGACAATCCCTTCAACACTATTGACATCAAACACCTGCTCGTTACATCATCCGTCCTGCAGCTCCAACAGGAATGCAAAATATATCAGCAATAGACTGAGCTATGCCATAGTCCAACAATTATTCTTATCCCCAGCACATAAACTTCTACAATTTTCCATTTACGGTCCTATTCCCTGTACTAATTCAGCAGCGCACAGCCTGGTGATCATGGCAAACGGCAGAAGATCAACTTAGTACTCCGGTGTAAGTATCAACAGTTTGCGGCCATTTTCTGCTGAGGAATTTATGGCAGACAAAGCGAACATAGCTAACTAAACGCCTCATAAAAAAATCAATACCTTAACGGATTAAACTCCGTTCCAGAGAGATATATTACGGTCCATAAAGTTTACCGCAGCTTCTCAAGTTGGTGGGACTTCAGTTGTATCGGGCACTCCCCCTCTGACCAGTGCCCTGCCAGTTCAAGTTCCTCCTAGTGGGCCAAATCCCGAGCCTACTGCCGAGGTTTCAACTAACCTACCTTCTCCCTGTGGCAGTCTTCATCGCCCCACATCTCCGGCTATCCCGTTCCTAGTGACCACCACCGGGACTAAAATACAAAATCCATCGAGAAAAACACCTTCAAGCAATTTGCACAACCGACCTCTCCCCTACTTACGCCGCTCTATTTCCTGTCCAATCTCTTCACCCCACAAATCTATTGCTAGTCTGTCTGAGAATAAATCTAATGAGGGCAGGGGCACCTCACCTTCGTGGATAACTGCTGCGTAAGTGCTGATCCCTCGACATCGTCTCCTTTGGTCACAACGAATACCGGTAGACCTAGATGAAACTCAGCCCCCTTCACCCTTCCAACCACCCCGCAAACGTGCTCATCTTAATCTACCAAATTGGGCACCCCAAGATAAAAGCCCTGACGATGTAACTGCGCAGATGACCACCGTCTCACTTATGCCTTCTCAGGTTAATGTCAACCACTTGGCCCATACCCCATTCCAGTTACGCCCCCTAGCACTTCCTTGTCTTTCCGTCAAACAACAGCATGGCATCCAGCCAAAATCAGTTGAATTCCACAGGAAGCGCATACCAGTGACCTATCCAACTAACCACAAAACCCCGCACCTCATTAGTCATCCTGTTAATTTAGTAGGTCAGCCTGTCTATACACCTCGACTGTCTGGCACTCTCGGCACACTCAACTCGAGCAAACCATCCCGGCATGAGCTCTGCCAAATCGGAAGGTCCACAAGTTCACGAAGGTCTACTAATCGCTGCCTACAATCACGAGTTGATTGTCTCACTGTATTCAGGCCATCACCATCCTTCGATAACACAGTTGCCACATTCCAGCATGATGCTACTGCCCCTTTCTTATTTAGGGCCTGCTGCTTATCCTCCCTACTTTCATCCGCTTACCAGTCAACCCATTTAGATGCGTTTCCACCACTCCACTGCCTGTTTCCCACTACTGCACGCCCAACTCCTCACTCCAACTATCAGTATCCTCATAATTTTGCACGATTTACCTTTGGATCCTCCCATGCTACCTGGCAAACGTTTGATAATTGTATTTCGCCCATTGAGCCACAGCCTATCATGAGACCCCTTTACGAACCCACTCTTGTCCAGCGCCTACTCCAATTGCCTCAGCTAGAAAGCGCTGCTCTCCTGATTCCCGCGAAATCCAAAAATAACGCCTATCCCCAAAGGTTCATGCGCATACCTGCTAACCGCCTTTTTCTCCGGCATCTTCCGAAGCCCCCTCGCCTTTGACCCCCTAGATTGCCAGTCCCGCCGTGACAAGGTAACACCTTGGCCACATAACACTGTCCCAACCGCACTGACACCATATCCCTCACACTTGCATCCTCTTACAACCAGATAATGAACTCCAAATTTCTCCTATCACCTTCGTCTTCAGCCAACAAAATCATTTACAAAGACAGTCCCTCACCGGCCAGTATACGTAACTCTACTGAACTTACTCCCTTATCAAAGCTATGCACTATCCGAACCTCCTATGTATCCCCTGATTATTTGACCCCTACCGAAACCACCTCTTGGATATCATTTGGAATCAAATGTTCCAGTGAGTTTTCCCTACTCCTGCTGAACTCCCGCTCACTGACACCTAAAGTAAGGGAGCTGAGACTATTAGCAGCTAAAAACTCTCACGATATTATTTTGGTAACAGAGACTGGGCTAGCAGACCACAGTTCCGGTTATGCGCCCTTCCAAACAAATAGATCAAATCGTATAGGAGGTGCTTGCCTAGCCTACGTGAAGCAGCCACACAAAGCTTCCGTTCTTCATCACCCACTTCTTGATTCTATCCCTAAAACCATTGGGCTTCTGGGACAAGTTCCCGAGCTCCCAATCCACACAGGATGTGTTTACCGACCACCAAACTCGAACAGTTCCGATATTTCTCGTCTAACACAAGCCTTCATTTATCTTTCTGGTCTCCTCCTAAGCCGTAAGATAATTGCGGGTGACATCAATGCCCCTAAAATTTGTTGGTCCTCTTTATTCGCTCCACCTACCATACTCAACTTTGTTTCTGAAACGCACGCTCAAGGATGAACTCAGCATGTGACCACGCACACAAGGTTCCATAATATCTTAGACCTAGTTTTTACGCATGGCACTCCTAATGTTAAGGTATCAGCCCTAAAACCTCTCCCTGTGAGTGACCGCAAGGTGGACACGTATAGCTTCCCTCTCCGTAACAAACCTCCCTCACCCATGTGCACTCATCATTCTGCCTCTTCCTATATGTCAACTCGTTGGGACGAAATCCCTGAGGCTCGCGAACCAATGATTGGTCCGGCTTCTTTTAATTGCCCGACCCGCACAGTGCGGCAGACGACCTTTACGCAAAACTTCTTTTTACTATTAATCGTCTTTCCACTCCGACCACTCAACACAAACCCAAGAAGCCTAGCAAGGTTTGCCGGCCCCAGACGAAAATTTGAAGGCCCAAAAATTCTTCAACAAAGCGGGAGAATTCCCGAACTTAGTACAAGTCAACTGCTGGCAACAAGAATTTATTATGGAGTCCGAACTAGAGATAAAAAGGCAGAAAATTCTGGCTCTTGGGTGGCCTAACCCAGTTCGGAAGAATTCCCACATTTTCGAAGCTCGCTCCTAGCCCGAATCCTCAACTATTCTGAACTTCATCAGATTTATTAGCTTACGCATCGTGTCCCTTGTAGACATCGCAGAAGCATTC
>LUCM01001197.1:0-42470 GCA_008360955.1 Fasciolopsis buskii
TAAAAACCAGCTTATTCCGACGACCGCTAAGAAGGATGGTCGGAAACTGCAGAAGTATGACGATACGGGAAGAATATCTAGCAGTCTATGTGTCGCGTTGCTTCTGGGCGACTGGACTGGTAAACGAGAAAATGAGTAGACAGGCCGCTTGGTGCAATTGATCGAGTTGTTTAGTCCCAAGAATATTGCATATCTTTAGTCCGGCTTTATTGGCGTTTTCTTCCGTGAGGTTCGATAACGCTTATTCCTGTGCTAGCACAATTTCTTTGATCATCAGCGCTTTTCTCTGGACATTAAAGTTCAGCCCTGTTTGTAGTGGTTGCAACTGTGTGGATGTCAACGATAGTTCTGGCATTTATAAGGGTAGGTTGTATGACTTTGATTTTGACCCCTCCTCGGTCGACTGTTGCAAAGTTAATTTGAATGACTTGCGTTTTTGTCGTGTCAGGCATATTTTAAACGCATATAGTAAATGATTCAGATTGTCTCAATTGGACACACACATGCGTAAGTCGATCCCGCATCAGAAACCGCTAAAAATTAAATTTTCGCCAATACGATCACCATATGCACATTGGGCGACAACGTGAACTATTCAAGTTACGAGTTTCATGAAGTCCTATTAACTTTTGATGAGCATGAAATTTTGAAGCCTTTTTTATCCTTCCATGTTGTATTCGACTACCGCCATTCTCTTATACGTCGCCTAATAAACTGAGATACCTTATCATCAAAAATCGGCGTTGTTCCCACGCTCGTAACTAGTTTTACTTATGTTCCTGATGCTCAATGGGACTAACGGAATTTTAACACCTTACCGCCTTCTCCTGATCTGACAATGCCATCATCATCTTCTCTCATCAATCTTCTGTTTCACGTTGGTCTCTTTAGCCGATTGTTCTCTGCAAGCAGAGTTAAACACAAACATTCGGCTGTTTCATTTCCAGAACTTCAGATGTACATACTATTGGTCTTGAGATGCACCGACCTTTTCATAAACTTATGAATTCTCTCCATCACATGAGGGTTTATCTGCCTACCACAACGAGATCATTCAAACCTGACTTCGCCGACCTTACATGACGATCAACATAAACGTAAATATGATGCCTCGTTGGGCGCCTGAGATCTGCTCTGCCTACGAAAACCACGAGGCCCAGCGCGTTTTATTGATGGTACAGGCCTTCAGGGTGCCCTCCCATCTCCATTTATTTCTGAGGTTGTCTTATTCTTAAATACTTTTATTGATGCCGCAGTTAAACATTTGTCATTGGTAAGAAAGCCTCGGAATTCGCTATCTGGGCGTATCCTATCACCAGGCCGCTTTCTTGATCCGGCGTTCAAATTGCAACAGAGAGGCTCATACGCCCAAATGAGCTTTAACCTAGCCTTGCCAAGAAATTTGCTGACTTTTCCATCCGCTAACGTCCCCGCATGAAGTCACCGGCACTAGCGCCTCATGTTCCGGATAGAAAACCAAAATCGAATCGTAAGCACCTAACCCAACGAACAGTGCTTTCCCTCGTACCGGCTTGTGCTTTGTTTCCTCACCAGCGTTTACCCACATTCGTCAAACCCTCTTGCCATTTTGGCCCTATTTTCACTATACAAAGGGAAAATCAGACAACACTGATGAAAAGTATTTATTAATAGTTCCCATAAACTAACTTTTGCCGTTGGCAAAATACGTGGTTTACAGTGAAATATTCCATGTTTGCAAATTATTCGCCATGTATCCACAATTTCCTTCTTTATTCTTGTCCTTCACTAAGAACCTCGTCCAGGTTTGCACAACATATTGATTCTTTCGCGACTTCATAATAATTTACGCTGACTAACGCTACGGATGATTTTCTGCTACCTTTAAATGTTTTCCAGTCAAATCAGTGAAAAACATTTCCCGTTCACGATTTATCAATCCACTCCGTCCGACCCCAATAAAGTGAATATGTGAGAAGGAGTGTTTTCTTTTTACATCCTGCCGTTAACCCGGCAGTCATTCACTTTTACCCATCGGTGCGCATCCTAAGGGTCCAAAACCAACCGTGATATCCACGCCGTTCCCGTAGTTTCGCTATATTAGGCTGAAAGTGCTCTTGTTGGACTCTTTTTCTACGGAGTAGAATCGGATTAAAGTACATTTGTATGCATACCGTCGGAAAAATGCGGGAATTATTACCCGTAACTGCTAATGTCTGTACGGTGATTCTTGGTCTCAGTAGGGCACAATAAAAGCATTCAAAGGAAGGTAGCCTGAGGCCACACTTGTCTTTCACACCCTGAGAGACACGAGGTCCAGGGCATCAAAGCCGGCTGGCCTTCAATGTACGATAAACAACGGTAGACTACTGGATGCTTTTTCCGGTGTTTTTATGCACCAAAGCACACTTCGACAGGTTGACTGTTACCACTGCTGACTGCAGTCCGGGGCGGGGGCTTATGTGTCGCGCAGTCGGATCCCCTATGATGATATGTTGGATGCACAAAAATTGAAATGAATGCACTTCCCTGGAAGCTCCTGGACAAACCGTTTGTAGGTGGAAAATACGTTTAGTCTAAAAAGTCTCAATCGACGCATTTAAGCGCACAATAGATAAAACTGATGAACTGAAGGAAGCTACACCTTACTGGTTGGGCCAAATCGTGGTTCCTTTCCTTACGGCAGCCTCTGGGTTGAAAGAATACAGAGGACACCTTTGCAGATCAAGTCCTTTTGGACGTAGAGCTTTAGACATACAATTAGGGGGGCATATGTTGCAGTCGGCTCAAAAGAAGGACAGTCTGTAATATGTGCACGGCTTTTGTTGGTGTTGGGAGTCGGTTTGTGCGGACGTTCAACCCGGTTATTCCTGTGCCTTCCAGTATCAGTGGCATTTGGGACGTAGCTACGCACTGCCTGTGGCCAATCTTTAAGTACAATTTTAAGGGATTACCTGCTGGTCGCTGGGAGGTATGTATGGACATGTGCAGGATGTCGGTTATTACTTCTTGGCTGAAATAATCACACACGAATGTATACCGGCTTTCAAAGCAAAAGACCAAATAATTGGGGCACAGGAGTTGAAGAAGCTGATATGCAACGTGTTCGCAAATTTAGGGACAGAGATGGTTATGTTTCCGAGCAACTCATTAATACCGCAGACTTAGTTAGGCTCATTTTGGGAAGTTCCTTTGGACACCAAAAAACGAAGGAAGCGCGCAACTTGACGAACCAAGAATCTGTGCCTGGATTGCATGGTTATGCCTTTAAAGGTTGGAAGCATCCGGAAGTGAAGAAGTTAGGCTAACCATGCACATCACAATCAGTAAGCGGCTGCATGTCTTCAATAAACAAATCTGCCCTTGAACATAGATCGACTGACTATTAGGAGTTGGAAGCAATCTGAGATCCACTGAGGATGGATTACTTTCGCAAGCACCGGAATATGAAGGCCTCTGCGTACAAAACACCAAACACTTAGGAGCAGAAGCCCCGGATATCATCGGCTATGGAAGACGCTTGAGTGGCTTGCAACCAGAAAAATTCGGTCGTTGAATTTGATCAACATCCCTTGAAGAACAACTGTGATTGGGTTAAATGCAGCTTCTGCAAATATTGTTACCGCTCGATGCGCGCCAACCTCAAGCGGGGAGGACATTTATATGCTTCCGTTTTCTCTCAGTAACATGTATATGTACGTCTTTTGTTGTTCATTCCCTATCAGTATGTAACAGTCAATCGATCCGTTTGACAAGAAGTCAAAAGATCAATAAGATGCACGGCTGACTGAACATTGGGAGAAAAGCTGGGATCACACTCACAGACAATAGAAATTCAGAGGTTTAGAGCGGAGAGAAGGTTTTTGAGCAAGATTTATGCGGAGTGCGTGAACAGGGTGACAAATTAGAAGTCGACGGGAACCATGGAATCTCGGTGCAGAATAGGAAGTGATACGAATATGGGCTTTGTGTGTGTGTGTGTGTGAACTGACCACACAGTTCGGACAATAATTGCTGAATGAGACGTGTCTGCGTGTGTGCAGAAGTGATTCGAGATTAAAGGGAATGCCGCATCAGGGCAATAGGCGGATGAAATGCAGCAGATGGGTTGAGTAAGCACATTCGTCAGTGGCAAACACAGAGCAACCCTCCGAACAGATAGCCCCAAGTGGTCTGACCATATGGAAAATTTTCTGCTGTGAATAAAATGATCATGTTACGCAGTGGTATGCCATCTGTGTCGGATGGTCGTCCGTTCCGACGAGTACTGATCAATACTAGCCGAAATAGTATGGGGAACTCGACGTCAATTGGGGGTATAAACCCAGGTGAATCACATGTACAAATCGGACAGGAAGAAACAGGGATGGTAAGATCACGTAAGGACTGATGGGATAAGAGAGAGATATAGACGGATTGCACTTAACTTGTCACAAACTGCTGTGAACAAGGAGCCTGACATCTAAAGATGCATGAGCAGCAGGCTAATAGAATGACGACCATGCGGTGACCAGGATGTGACCAGAAAGAACAAGTAAAAACCGGAAAGGAGAGGCCCAAGACAAAAAGACAGCGAGACAGAAAGGCAAACAGAAACCAAACACGTCAAACAAATTACAAAAGGGGAGAAAATTAGAAGTAATCACTCCAAAGGAGCATATGAGGAACCCGGGGGGGAACGGGGACAAGCGCTGCAGGGTTCGCGGAGGGGGAAATGACGAGACAGGTAGAACAAAGAAGTTTTCGAAATATTCCCCGGGATATCGTGGCGGCGTAAAATGCGGCTGGATGAACCGCACAATTGATATTTTGTATATACACACGAACTTAATCCTCTTGTAAGGGCCCACACAAGTCAACAATGCTGACAGCACTGATAGGTTGGACAGTGAAGATGATGAGAAAGAAACAGGCAGAAAACTGACGTTGGACCGCGTAAAGAAAAATTGCGTTCGAATTGCGGCATTGCATGGACGTTAGTCCACGTTTTGGTGGTGACCATGCTGTTCGTGACGGAAATGGTGATGGAATGTGTGAACACAACAAATGAATTACCTGAGTGATTTCATTTTTCACAAATCCAACTCTGGTTTATATTCCAAGTCTGCACATGATGAAGTAGACCAATCAAATCACATCACGCAACATTTTCCCGAGGCATTCTGATAAAGTGATACGGAGGTCGAGGCCGTGGTGATGCTGGTTTGTGTTCCTATCGCTCCGTTGGCACCGCTGGATATGGGCGATGCATCCATAAGGGAGAAGTCCAAGTTCGGCGCTTTAGATGGAGCCTCAGTTGGCAGTGCTAGTTGTGTAATCCTCAGGCGACGATTAGCATCACCGGCACCGGAAGCCTCGTGTTGATGCAACGTTCCAAGCTGATCAGTTGAATGCACCAATCGTAAAGCTAGATGGCCTGGGCTAGCTTTGTTCTGCCGGCCAAATGTCTTCAGACCAACGTGACTTCGGTGTGCCGGATACGCAGGCACGGCGTTAAGAACTGCAGCCGACTGTGTGGTATCCAAACGAAGCTGATTTCTAGAAAGTGAATGCATCATTGGAATCGGATAATTGTGAAATACTTTCAAGCGCTCTTGGTTCAACGGTGCGGTGGTAAAATTGAATACCAGCACCTCCTGATTTGTCCCACGCTCATCGGGATTTGATGGGGTGTAGAATGAGCATCCGTTGCCTTGGTGGATCCGTTTTGCTCCGGGTACATTCTCTTCCTCTTGCCCCTCTTCCTCATCATCGTCGTCATCCTCAACCTCGCCAACCACATCGTCCGCACGCTCATTGCGGTTTTTCGCTTCGTGTTCTGTCGGTCCAATCAGTTCGTCGTTCGTGCGATTTCATTCTGGAAATTATCCGATAAGTTATGTGAATACACATTGTATTCGACCGCGGTGTCCATGGTGCTTAGCATACCTGAGTCGGAATTCTGACTGATTAATGTGGCCTGTGAGATGGACGGTGGAAGTCTGGGTGCCGGCTTCAGGCATTGATTGACAACCGACGGTGAGGCAATGCCATTTTCTATCTTTTATCCGGAAGTGCATATTGCACTCAGTCCGTTGACTACGGTATTCGGAGTAACGGACGTGCAGTCTGGATCGACCGGTCGAGTTGCCAAATCCGGTTGTGCTGGATGCCCGTTCCGTTTGTGATTTTACGTTTTGGTCGGCAAAAGACAAGGGACAGCACCGAGGCGGCGAAGTCGACCAGCTGACAGTGAGGCACGATAACCGTGATGCCGCCGTCTGGATGAGGAATTGTATTCAGCCCACTTGTCCCTTTCAGAATCCTTGCAAACACTTTGAGCCACATAAGAAAATCCTCGAAACATATCCGTGGGAATGGACCGACCCGCATCCGACGGGCTGACAATGGGTTGCAGATGAGTGAAGGTGGGGGCAAGCATGGACGTATCACTTTCTGCCAACAAGTGCCGTTTGAATGGTGGTTTCAGGCGACGATTATACACGTCAGACCAATTGATCTCGTGTCTCCGGAAAACCTTGTGCCTTTTCACTTCTTCCTTATCATCTTTGTTCCCAAGGCGCTCTCTCGGGTCCCGTTTAAGCAAACCCTTGATAAGACTAAATACTTCGGGTGAAAACGAAGGAGGGAATTTGAGAAGGACTGTAAGAATCCTGTGAGTAGTCGCCCCTGCTTTCTTCCTGACTGAATGGTGGTCCACCGGAGAGCATATCAAATAAAAGTGTTGCCAAACTCCACCAGTCGATGGCTTTACCATGGCTCGATTATCTCAGGTGCAATGTATTCTATAGTTCCACAAAATGTATTGGTCGCGCAGACACTCTTTTTCGAAAAACCAAAATGTCAGCTTTCCATGGCCTTGACGATCCAAAGGCACGTTCTCTGTTTTAAGATCTCGGTATATAATACCAAGAGAGTGAAGATGACCAATGACGAGAATAATCTCCTCCGCGTAGAAGCATGCAGCGTTTTCCAGGAGGGCACCTTTGCGTTCTAAATAATTTGAAAGCTCGCCTCCGGGGCAACACTCTAAGACGATGTACGAATTTGAATGGTTTTGAAAAGCGTAGTGCAGGCGGACTGGAAAGGGATGCCGTAATGTCTCCAGTATGTTTCTTTCAGAGACCTGTTAGCTTTGTCCTTCTCGTTGCAAACTAATCGGGCTTCTTCGGGACTTTCATAGCAGACAGCTTTCCTTTATCCACTCCATCAACTTTCTGAACAAAAAACACCTTCCCGTAACATCCTTTGCCAATTACTTGCTGTGTGTTGCAATTTTCTGAGCTCACACGATTGTGGCGGTTAACAACTTTCTGACAACTTCCAATCGTCTCCTTCACATTCCCGTTTTGATATTCCGATCCATAACTTGGTGATATGCAGTCAGTGCAAACGCCGACCCCCATTTGGATGTCCCGATTCTGTCTTACCGGGAGATTCGAAATCCTCATCATCGATTTCAGCTTCATTTTCAACTTCAAGTGATAGAAGGTCGAGTTCTGTCATACTCTGACCTCACGCTACCGCAACAACTCCGCAGAAAACATGCTACAACTGAAAATTCTACGGTCGGCGCGCGAGCGGCAGCAACAACGAAGGTCGACTGTAGGGCACGACAGTTCAAGATGACCTGTTGGGTCAAAAGACATACGGATAGATGAATACATCCGTGGCCACCCGAACTGTGAAGACACGGTGGCCCATGTTAAATGCATTTAGGTTGGGATGGGGGGCGGACATGAAAACGGCCCTAGCGGAACCACTGAAACCTTATGAGTTGCCTTCCGCCTTTTTCGGTTTATATTCGTTCATGAACTCCGGCATAAAGCTGGCGTACTGGAAGGGGTTATGTTGAGACCACTGTTCTACCTTTTCAGCTGCGCTGCCTTGGAATGGAGTCCGGCGTTGATGTTCATGGCTCACGGCCATCGCAAAACGATTCAGGCATATTATTTGTGTTTGCGTGGGCGGTTGAATCGTATTATCCAACGTGATCGGGCTTAGGCCAGTACATGGACAGAATGACAAAAAATGTGCACTAAACGCAACATAAAAGGTGGAAGGCCAATTAAACCCGGAAAATGCAGCCCTTGGTGGAAGTATTGAAGGATAATACTATTGTATGCTGATAGCGGGACAACCCGTGGTTAAAGT
Organism: Fasciolopsis buskii; assembly: GCA_008360955.1. Taxonomy (NCBI): domain Eukaryota; kingdom Metazoa; phylum Platyhelminthes; class Trematoda; order Plagiorchiida; family Fasciolidae; genus Fasciolopsis; species Fasciolopsis buskii. The sequence goes on from LUCM01001197.1 coordinate 8,134, forward strand.
ATTTACTATTTTATATCCGAAAATGGTTTCCAGCAAGGATGTAACAGCCACACTATGCTTACATTGGTTATAGTGACAACTGGAGCGTTGATATCAAGTGGTAAATGGTTCCAAGCGTAACATTCTTTTTTAAAAGACAAAGGTGCATATTTGACACGTTCGTCTATGCTTACGACAAATTTAAGGCATATTAAGGATAAAAGTAGAAGCTGAGAAAAATCTCCGCAAGTCGAGCAAACATATATGTTTATAAATGGCAGGTCAGAGATTGATGTTATTTCTGTCAGTTAAGGTTCGACAAGATGAAACTGGCTTGTTTGCTCAGCTAGGCAATTTGGTTGAAAACGTTTCATCAACAGTAGAGGCAACACTATCGGTGCTATCATATTGCTCCGAGCGTCTGGTTGCCATCATCCACCTAAGTGGACCGCCCATTCTTTTAGTTAGTGTTGATCGGCTGCTTTCGATGAGCCCATAGATTACATATTCTGCCCAGTTGCTTTCTTTACCTTCCTCATCAACGGAGTTATCAAGGAAATCAAGTTTGCAAGCCAGTCAAAACGGGCACTGATTTAGCTCACAACATGTCAACAGTAGACTAAGGTGAACAAAGCAACTGGGCAACATCTCTGCCTTACCGATTCACCAAGAGCAGACAATCAACACCGACTACAGACGAGGCGAGCAATGGCAACCAAATGCTTGCCACAGCATCATGGCACTGACGATGTCACCTCGACTAATGATGAAACGTTTGCAATCAAATTGACCAGCTCGGCAAAACTCCAATGCCATACTTATAGATATTTGTGTCATTCGCCCAGTTCCCTCTCTGCTTTGTTTTGCACCCGTTTGGCTCATATCATTGCGGTTGCAAGCCAACACAACCCATAAATATGCACAACAATATAGAAATTATATATATTTGTACGTGTACATAAATATGACACTTGGAAAGTCAGTTAATTCCACCAGAGTCAGGCTCTTCACATTTTCAAAAAAAGCCGCGGTTAACGTGACATTTGGTTTTCAAGGATATCCAAAATTAAACACTTCAATCTGCAGGCTTCCTATGTTTTATACCAAAGGCTTATTTAGTTCAAGCACAGGCCTTGCAAAATGGTCACTGTTTTCATTGGGACCAGCGCTAGGTGGGTAGCGCTTTCAAAACAGGGCAGACGAAAATGCAACACGAGCGTTCACATTTCATGGAAATTGTGGTATCGAACTACTGAAGTTGAAACAACCGTATCAAGAAACATATGCAGTGGTATGCCCAACAGTAGGCTTCGGTTTGCCTGCCAACACACAAAGATCATCTAAACGCACTCGGCACTGAAAGTTGACAAAGAAAACGTCTGCCACTAGTGAGAATATTTGTTTCTTGTTCGATGGGCCCTCAGATATTTTAGGGGTAACGAAACGTTTTCAAGGACAATTGGGGACTACCACACTCCTACACATCTATCTATACACATGGCTGACCTTTCATAGCCGCACAGGCGTCTGTGAAACGGGGGAAAACCGTCATTGGGTTTTCTGCTTTTGTGGGATATTACACTAAAACTGTACATAATTTTTCTTCTGCGCTGCTCAGCGGACTCCTATATTGTGTTGAGTGGCGAACTTCCAGAAGCACTCTTCTAATATCCCCAAATGAGAACTATATACTCTGTAAGTTAGTGCATTCAACTGTGCACAATGAGTCATTTCTTTCCCCACACAAATATTCGCGCAGCAAGCGAAATAACTCTCCCGCGCACATATATCTACAGATGTTTAAGTAAACAGGAGGCAATCTACCCAGCGTCAAACGGCAATTTTCCATTGGAATTCTTGTATATATAAATTCCCCCGCAAGCTGGTTGTCACTAGCTGTCACAGAGCACCAAGCATGCACCCACCGTATGTTATATCGGGGACGGTTTGCAGGAATTATTCCCGCTAAGTTATTAAGTCAATGTCGCTCGAATTATCAGCCACTAACACTAATTGAAAGATTAAGATTTTTTCACTTAACCTTTCGAAGGCATCTAAGACGTCAATAGGGTTTCCCTGCTGATTTTACTTAGCCTAGTTAGCACTCAACAGGAAGGCCCAGGGGTGCGAGTAACGTTTTTGGAATCCTCATGGAAATGCCGAAGAATCACAAAGATGTTCGAAAGTGGTGATGCATAAATTATAACGGTTATTCTCGCGTTTAAGATCCTCGTACAATTTCATTAACTATTGCCCACTGGTTGTCTGCAGAAAACGCTTTCTTATACTGGGACCACAAATGGATTACGTTGGAAGATATGAATGAATGGCTGCCTGAGTATTACTAATGAACTACGAAGAAGTACGAATAATAAGTAACTCGAAGTGCAGAATGCTAATTTACCGCTAAACATAGCCTCTTGCACTGACTGATAAATACACTGTACGTTTCTGCAGAACTAGCCTGGCCCACAGAGGGCACCATTATTACAGACCCAGACTGCACTTCCCCACTTCAGAGGAACCCCGAAGGACTAAGCCACACCGTCATGCGCAAATGTCACGTCACCAAAGCGAATCAGAAAGCGCGTTGGGAAACCACCATTCGCCGGTGGGTGACGATCTCAAATGCCGGTTTCCTTTACCGTGACTTTGAATAGTTTGCACTTTTATGCGTTACAGTCTACCCTGGTACTCCTATTTTTCCGTGATGATTCTATCTCCAAAATGACTCTTTCTTTCGCAAGATATTGGGCTGTTTTTGTACCCTTGACTGGCTCGGTATCCTGCACGTTTCACGACATATTTCAAGAAATATACCACTATTGTTGTTAGTAAATTAAGGGAACTGTTGCCACAGTGGTCTCGAAGATAGTCCCCAAGTAGCCACCATGGGGAAATTTTGCAGTGCACATGGAACAGTGTCCGTCGAGGACAAAAATAGTTAACCACTTGTTCCTGCAGGGGACTAAAAATTTTACCTAGAATTCATCCGCAATATTTCATTGGCGGCGAAAGAGGTTATCAGTGGTTACCAAACTGCTGCAACGAGTGCTAATTTTGTGACAAGTCGTCCTTGCACAGGGAAGCCTTGCCGAGGTAGTGAATAAACCCCTTTGTTCATAACCCGCCTCTGGGAGCTCCGCAAGGTGGTCGCGGACATCAACGAACGAGGCATCCGTCCCAACGAAGTCAGTCGTTTGCCTTGACCACTGATCAAAAGCTTCCAAGTAGCACTACCGCCGGTCGCTTTGACCACGTAAACTGTTGGTCCCTACCTGCAATCCGCCTCCGGAAAACTAACGGCCACCTCAGCAACTCATCTCAAGTGTTCCTCCTTTCGTTGTTACCTCCTCTGGCCTCATCCTAGAGGAGCAACCTTTTTGCGTCCCGAAAAAAACAGTCCAAGCACATGAATGTATCAGTGCATGGGCCCAATATACCATCTTGATTCCTCCCGAATACCATCTCCGTTACAAGTGTATGCTCAGTACACGATACGCTGCACCGATTCTCGTCGTGGGTTGTCATCTTAGTGTTTTCCCAACCAATTGGGTTGTCATTCTGGCAATTTTACTAGAGCTAGAACAGTTCCCGCAGTCAGAAAAATTCGCCTATTTTTTGAACGTCAAATATGGACTTATTGTTTGCTTAATCCACTTTTTTATTTCACAAGTTTCCACTCCTGCTGGCACGATCCCGCTTCTTATTCGCATTGTGAGACTCAGGTGGTTTAGCTTTCGCTCTTTTATCATGTTTCCCTCTTTAAGTCCCGTCCTCTTTTGCCCCCCTCTATGTTAACGCAGTATACTGGACCCGTCATTTTACCTTCAGACCTATTCTGCAGAAGCAGAATCTAATGAATTACGATCTCCGGGCTTAATTTTGGCCCGTTGCAGACACGATCTTGTCCCAGTTAATCTAGTTTATACCGACGCATTATGCCCTTCGAAGGCATTGTTCCCATTCAGAAAATTCTACACATAATTCTGGATCCGGGGCGGCTGGTTTCTCTCAACCTTAGAGATACCTCCCATACCAGTTCCTATATTGATCCTAGACATGGCTGCACGGTAGAGCCTTCCAACTGCTTAGGAGAGTAGCAGATTACTTTGCTTCTTCTATTAATGATACCTGCGCACTCGATAGCCATCTGGGTAGTGGCCGCAAGATGGTCTTCTGCCTTCATATTCGTCCTAGGCCCCAGAAATCTGGGACCAATAACCAGTCCGTGGACTCCAGTTACAAATTAAAAACAGAGCTGATCTGGCCGTCGCTATTATAATTCTTTGCTGGTCTGCTTTCTCCCTCTCATCCGGATCCCAAGAAGCCACCGGCATCCTACATACAGACCTGCATTCGACTATTAACAGTTTCATTCCTCACAGCGCTCAGCTCCGAGCTATGCGAGTAAGCCAAACCTGTAAATATGGAACGATTCTTAAACCGCAGTATGTGTACGCGCAAAAATTAGACTCCTCCTTATTACTGAGGATAAATCAGCTTCGACAGGACCTGCTGATTACACCCAGGAACTAACTTCGTGGTCAGAAAAGAATACTTTTCGGCGGACGAATCCTGGCCTACATTTGGTCAGGCCTACGAATTTCATCACTCCTGGTAATAAATCCAGTGTCCTTGTGTACATTGCACCCAACAGCCAGGAGCTCAATGAGCTCTATAAAACCAGTGAAATTTTTAGCTCACTCCTCTACCCTCATTATCAACCGAAGCATGCATCTGCTCACCCCCCCTGAGTTAGAGGACCAAATGCTTTCGCCCATCTAATTTAAAGTGGGGAATGTAGAGAGGCCTCTCACCATCATCAAACCGTCATACCAAACTGGCTCGGACAGTGTCCCGTATCCTATTCCGCTCCGGCGAATCCGACATAGTTCACCGATGTTAGACCTGCTTGCCACCTCCATGTCAATTGGGGTTATTCCCGTTCAGTGGAAAGTCCCTATCACTATTCCTCTCCACAAAATAGAAGCATAGAACAGTCCACAAAACTACCGTCTAATAAAGCACACCCATTTGGCCAATATCCTGATGAGAATCTTCGCGGACCACCCACTAGAATTTCGTAATGCCGACAACTTGGTGGATTCCAGCAAAATTTCCTTCCGTAAACATTCTCTACCTTGGTTTTTTAATCTGATCACCGTAACCAGTGACAGGAGAAGGGCCACTATGGTCGTCTTCCTTTACATAACCGAAGCGTTTGAACGCGGGCTCTAAGAACGATGGGTATAAAGAACAAATCCTGCGGGCTAGTAGATCTTTGTCAAGCTCCCACTTCTCTAACTGCTCCCGAGAAGTCACTATCAACCAAACCCGTCCTTAGCCCCAGAAAATTACTAGCAGTGTAACAAACGGCGGTATTCTTGGAGCTTTACTGTTCCTGCTCTGCAAAAATAACGTTTTTCGAGCAATGCGGCAAACTTTATTCATTGACTGATGATATCAAGCTAGCCTGCTCTTCCGAGCCACCTTTCTTACTCTAAACCATGGCATACGTTATGGAGGGTTTCAGCTTGCTAGGAGAGTTGTGCAGCTAGTGGGAGATGCAGTCCTTGTTAATTGAAGGCGATATTATGTCCCAAGTATGTCACATCCCCCATGTAGACTCTCTGTAAAGGGTCTCCCAATATTTAAAATTCAGTCTGCCAAAAACCTAGCCTTGCAATACCCTTGTTCAAACGGGACTAATGGCCTTATCGCTGAATCATTCCGCACTCTGAGCTGTAAGTCATTGGTGTACAGATCATACGGCAGAATCCATCTGAGGTGTAGCCTAATAATTTTCTCAAAAATTTTCAGAGCCGATCGTGCTGCAACGGAAAATGTACGACGAGAATTCATAAAGGACCCCTGCCCAACATCAAGCCTTAATTACAGAGAACGGCAGTACATCGTGTCAAGCTGAACTTAATATACCTTCTTCAACCTCTTGCGGTCGCAATCACAAACGGCCGGAAACACCATGCAGTTTGCTAACGAAAATCCTTACCCTTTCAGAAGTCGACCTTTCTCTTTCTTATTGCATGCATCAAAGTTTCTTGCAGATCAAAGTTCTTCACAATTGTTTACTTTACCTTATGGACTAGGTTAACAAACCCAGTCCGCCCCTGTCCGAACCTAACACGGTCCAACCGTATCTTGTCCAAACTTTTCAACGTATCTTCTTTCGCCAAATTAACTGGGGCTAATTTCAATCTAAGCCAACCAACTACTTCATTAGGCTCTCGCAATCGTGATGCTTGTTATCCGACATACATAATAGTGGATCACTTGGATGGTATCCTTTGTGATTGACATTTGCAAGTTTATGGAACCCATCTGGATGAGGGAACAACATTTATCAGAGACTTAATTACATAACCTGCTTGTTAGATTCATATTTATGGTGGTTTTCTAGACTTCCATGCCTAACCTATTTTCCTCTGCCATTTCATTTTGGAATTTCTGTTTTCCCCTTATGTCCATGCAAAGACTGTACGATATCAATTTCTGAGTAAGATGTCGCAGTATAGGTAGTTCATTATAAATATTACGACAGGAAATGAGTCCAGGAGTAGCTCCAGATTGTGGTTATATACATGGTCACTCCAGAACATCGATGTGGAGGCGAAGAAAAGAAGCGCTGAGATGGACTCACTACAGCCCTAAGATGATGAACAGTGGATCAGCGCTCTATATGGTTGGTTCTCAAGCTTTCTGTTGTTCACAATAGGTAGGCGATAGCACAGCGTCCCATGACTCAGGCGCAAGCCGTGAACATTTAATGCAGGCAAGTTTAGTATAAGAGAATGGGGCACCAGACATATGGGGAAATTTTTACGGGTAAAACAGTTTTGTATCATTAGTTCATTGTAACGACCAGGAAATGGAGGGAGTAACTTAGCACGTTGCCGCATCAACTAGCGGCGCAAATGATTCCAGGTTGAACGATCCAGCACAGGACACCCGTATTGAGATCCCTTTTACGGTGACGACATGTAAGTTTGGCTTTCAAAGCAGAAACACTAGTTCAAACGTGAAGCACTGACGTGGACGTTAAGGGTCAGTTAGGCTTGGAGATTAGGCTTTTACTGTAAACAAGCTTAGTTCCCACGGTATCCGTAATTTCTGCCATGCGTCCATCAGCGTTGTAAATGCATTTATCAGTGGAGGCAACCAAAACCCGTATTACGACAGTGTGGTAAGTCGCAAGTAATAGTCTATTCATCTTTAAGACCAATTTTTCATGAGCATTCAGTGAACTCGGAATGTCATGCCTCAGGTAATGAAAACATCCGTCCTGGGCCAGCTGAACATGAAAAGTGGACATGGGGAAACGGCTGTGCCTGGCACGAAGGTATGTGCGTTGGTAAAAGGTGAGCTCACCTTTGTGTTATTTCCAACCTCTATATGTTGTTCGCCCTATAGGGTACCCAGGAGCCACCGTACAAACAGCACGAGAAAAAATGAGGTGGTGCGTCCAACGCTGCAGGTATTCCGCTCAAGACGAGCCCAAAAAATCTGATCATTGATGTTCAACGTCCCTTGACAATGGTGAGTCACCAGCTAAGTGTTTTTAAAGAAATATTCATTAAATAATGAGATGTGCACACCCGAAATGAAAGCGATGAAAAAGCATATATCTGTCGATTTGACATATATGCCGCGCGGCTTCGCTTCTGCAGTCCCACATAACGTTTGCTACTATCAGCCTATATTGGAACCATTAACATCCTCCGTCAATACGAAAGCACAGTATTGCTATTTGCCGTCGGTTTTAGATTAGAAAATATTTGCAGGAAAATTCTGGGTCGTTTTCTGACAGGTTTCGTGGATGTTTCGAAGCATTTTGAGGGCTTTTTTGCTGACTAGAGGTGTGCAGTATTCGTCTGACGGGGTACGACAATGACCACCAATGAGCAGCGCACTCCGTCACCATATGATGATTGCATAATGCAGTTTATCTTGCATTTGTAAGTGCAGTTTTGTTATTCCTCGGATAGCTGCCTATTTCTTGTTTGCTTGAACGTTAATAGATAAGTGTATATCGAGCAGTAATTTCAGTTACCCGTGGGTTAAACAAATAAAGGACCAGTTATGCTCAGTTAAATACACCAAGTTGGTGCCAAGTTTCCTTTTATTTCGGGATACGGAAGAATCGCAAATGGCTACTCAAACGTTAGCTGGCCAATAATGCCAATCAGCCGAAAGCATTTGATGTAAATTGTTGAAGTGATACTCCAGTGCATTTCCAAATATCAAGGCTGATCTTATTTTGTTTTGCTGCAGACCTTTGCGTTAGGGAAGGGCAGGTGGGTATACAGATCCACGAGGGAAAAGTATTGGAGTCCTTAACTCACATTTAGATTTAGATTGCCCGCCATAGGATTTCTTTCTGCGGGAATTTGTATTCGGATCTTATTGAGCTTTTATTGAGGGATTTTGTGGGTAATTGCTACAAAATGCATACCACGGTGTTTACCGACTTTTTTGCAAAGAGTCTCCAAAACGACCCCCGGTTGCTGCAAAGAGCCTGTTTTTGGATCGGTTTTGAGGCCTATAAGGAGTCGGTTTGGGAAGTGTTTCGAGCATTCTGGGGCGTTTGTGCGGACTTATCTTTTCAACTGAGCGCTCCGGAAATTCTTAAAACCATCCCGTTGTCTGTTTGGTGGTTACCAACTTTTTAAAGCATTTCATAGCACTTCCAGAAGCGCTTGACCTTCAACAACCCCTACGATGCCCTTACCAGCAGAACCAAAGTTACATCAGTGCCGCATCGTCTTATTCAGAAAACCCTTAAAAAATTCCGGTTCTCACTTAAACATGCTCAGTCCTGCTTATCAACATAATTAGTAATTCTAAATTTCTCAAAAAGACTGGAGACTCCAGAAATCAAAGTCCAGCAGATCGAAGACTTGTCACTAAAACTGCCTTCATTGGCCAGCCTAACTGACCTACATGCAGTCCATTACTCAACACCCTTCAAAAACTGCACCTTTAAATAATTCACACAATCTGCCTCTTCATATATAGGGCCTGCCGCTTATCCTACCCACTTACTAGTTAACTTTGTTTAGGTGCATTTTTGCCACTTTAATGCCCCCTTCCTACCCGTGTACCCCCAAACCTTCACCCCAACTACCATTATTCTCACAACTTTGCACGATTTAGCTCTGACTCCCCCAGGCTACCTAACAAACTCTAGGTAGCTTTATTTCTTCCTTTGGTCCACAACCTAGTATGAAACCCCTTTCTCAACCCATCCTTGTTCATAGTTTACCTCAATTGTCCCGACTACGAAACCCTGCCCTCCTTACTCCTGCAAATTCCGAAAGTAAAGTCTACCCCCAAAAATATATGTGCGTACCTACTAACCAGCTTTTTCTCCAGCATTTTCCAAGCTCCCTCTCCACCATTCTCCCTAGGTTGCCAGTTCCGCCATGAAAAGGTCACCAATCGACCACCTAATACTGTCCCACTCCCACTGATACCATATCCCCCATACCGGCGCCATCTGAAAACCCGCTCATTAACCCCTAAGCTTCTTCTATCACCTTGGCTTTCAGTCCACGAACCCATTACCACAGACGACCCCTCGCCGGCCAGTATGCTGAATTTTCTTCCTTATCAGAGCTATGCACTATCCGAACCCCTAATCTATCCGTCGGTTATTTGATCTCTCCTTAGCCCATCTCTTAGATACCACGTGAGCTTAACTGTCCCGGTAAATTTTTCCTGCTCCTCCTAAACTCTTGCTCACTAAATCACAAAGTAAGGCAGTTGAAACTTTTAGCACCTCAAAGCTTACAGCATTATCCTGATAACAAAGATTTTGTTGACGGCCCGAGCTCTACTTCGTCGTTTTCGTTAGCCGGTTACAGTTCCTACCAAACCAATAGATCAAATCGCAGAGTAGGCGGTTGCCTAGCCTATCCAAAGCGGCCATACACAGCTTCCATTCTCCATCACGCACTGCTTGATTGCATCCCTGACACCCAAGCTTTCCTTGATCTTTCTGGTCTCCTCTCCAGCCGCAAGATAATTGCAGGTGACATCTGTGCCCCTCAAATTTGTTGGTCTTCTTTACCTGCTCCACCTGCTTTACTTGACGCTTTTCTTGGAACAAACGCTGAAGGATGGGCTCAGCATGTGACCACTCCGACAAGGTTTCAAGATATGTTAGACCTAGTTGTTATGCATAGCACCACTAGCGCTAAATTTCAATACTAAATCGCTTCTCTGGGAGTGACCACCAGATGGTTATGTGTAGCTTCCATGTCCGTGACAAACCTTCCTCACCCATGCGTACCCACCATATTGTCCCTTCTTATTTGTCGACACCTTGGGACAAAATCCCTGATACCCCGCGAATCCTTCATTGTTCTAGGTTCTATTATCGCCTGACCCGTAGAATGCGCAGACGAACCTTACGCAGAACTTCCTTTTACCATTAGTCGTCCATCCATTCCGGTCACTCAAGACAAACCCAAGCAACCTTGGCCAAAATTGGGACTTCTGAAATGTGAAATCCACTAACATCTTGGCTATCATCCTGCCTTTCTGATCGCTTTCACGTAGTCAATATTTACGGTTGTTTTTCCCAGCCCTGTGCTATTACCAGTGGGGTCATTCAGGGGAGCGTCTCTGGTCCTCTTCTGTGCCTGCTATATATTAGTGACATCTTTAGTTATTCATCATGATGCACCATTCCCGTTTGCAGCTGACATTGAAATAGTCTACTCTTTTGAAGTCGGTTCGCTTAACTTAACGCTTGCAATTATTAATGAAGACCTAGAGTCTCTTGATTATTGCCGTTCCAAGTGGCTTATGAAGTTCTATGCTGACAATAGTTCTTTAGTGACGTGAACATCGCGCTTCCCCAGGCACTGCCTCCATAAATGGCATGCCAATTCTTGTACCACACATAGGTAAAGGCTTAGGATTACAATTCTCCTGCTCTTTCAACTTCCATGAACAAGCCCACCGTCAAACCGCTGTAGTTAAAAGAACCGCTACAATGACATCAGGGTATTCTGCACTCAGGATTGCAGACTAATCAACTTCAAATCCCAAGCCAGGTCCCACCTCGATTATTTCTTGATCACCCTCACGCATATGCGTAAAGTTAATCGAATCGCAATCAAAAATGTTCGCCGAGTGTCGACTAGAAATCTCTTGGGACCCTCATCTATCCTAACCTACATCTATCCTACAGAGGCAGATGCGTGCTGCTTGGTCTTGAACCATTACGACTTCGTCGAGTCGAATTAAACATTGCATTTACTTTTTGGCCTTGGCCGCATTAATATTCATTCTACTACGAACGTCATACGTGACACCAGTAGTCCCCCGTGTTCACCTCGAAGTAGATACTACTACTTAAGAATAACCCTGACTCCAGTATCGACCAAGGTAAAATTCTTCACCGTTGGTTGCTCTAATCTACGGAACAAGCTCCTCAGTGCCCCGGGGTCATGCCCAAATTTAGCCTGGTTCAAGGCTATTATACGTCCCGCTCTTAATTAAACTTACGCAAGCTGACACTGGAGAAGCTGAGGCTTACGGACATGGGCTGGAATTCTAGTTCATGACTGGGTCTTCGCTGCGCTCACCATCTGGGATTCTCGAAATTCAGCCTCACCTTTCGATGGCTCACTTTCTTGCACGTTCAAACTATTACGTTCTTTGATCTCCTCTTCCAGCTGTGATGAATGTATTCTCGTTACCATTGTCAAGGGTGGCTAATCATTGAGCCGTTCACAATGTGATTTGACGAAGGTTTCAACATGCTAACTGATGAATCAAAACTCTCACCAAATTCCGTAATTTTAAACAACCTCAGCCTGTGTACTTCACTCATCTCATGTCATCTTATCTTCTTTACTTGCTTAGCGGAGCTGAATAGACTGCCCTTGGTAACTCCAAGCCTACACCTACCCAAAAATCTACTAACATAGCTCAGTTGTAGTTACCAACTTTTACACAATGGAACCGTTACGTTGCAGATCCACTGTCCACTGTTCAATACTCACCATAATCCCAAGCTGGCACCCAAACCAAACTATTCCCTTTTGCGTTTCAGATCGCGCACCGGCAGTATACGCGCCGTTACCGGCTCCGTCCTCGTAACGGCAATCCTATCACTCCTGTTAGTAACCTTCTAGCTAGAACTGGCGCTCGAACATTGGCCCGTTCGACCGGAACCACGCCGATTATGGCATTGGAAACCCCAACTCGCATTTTGCTTTTGGGCTAAACCGCGATTACCGCTGTCCCCGGAACGACTCGCGCATCCCACATTCCCCACCCCTACTGCCGACTTAGACCAAAAGCTGCGACAACAAACATGACAGCATAGTGAAAATTCCTGTTTAGTGTATTCAAAAAATGTTTTTACACAAATTTCTCTTCGACGCGTCTCCCAGTCCAGCCTAATGCCAGCCCAATGTAAGTATACTAACCGGCCTTTTGAGTTCCATATTCTATGTGTAAAAAGATTCATTAAATTTCCTCTGGATAGTTTGCTACTAATTTTGGCAGTTTTCTTCTAACTTATTCAGCATTTTATCGGTCGTTTATTGTTGTCAAACGCGACTGTGCAATCCATTTTGCACGGCGGTATGCATGGTTTCCACTACTTCCATCTAACTATCGTGATACCGTTGCTTCTTATCTCCTCAGCCCAACTTTTCCGTCCAATACGTGATGCACTTGTCTTTTGGGGACCCCGGCCATATCTCGACATCCACCATTGATCTCCGGTCATATTTTGCGCCAGCGATACGCACATATAGCACACTTGAAAATGAAATTACGAGTAGTCCGCTGCTCCCACACAGTCCCAGGCAAATCTGCAAAGCCTTTTAAAACTAGCTTTCTAGTTTTGATTTCTCACTGGCATACTTGTACTTTCCGCATTGCTTTGCAGCATCTGATTCCACTTTCCAGTATGCTTCCCGATTAACTCAAGGTTGCAACGTCTTCTTGTCCCTTCTGATACTCGTTTTTCGAGTTTTCGCTGCGTCATCCTTTTACAAGTTTGATCTTGACTTGCGCATTCTCCTCGCAAACCGAGAAATACACATTATTATTGTTATTGATAGGTTGGTAATTTCCACACATTCCCTTTTCGTCTCGTTCGCGTACGGAAATAATAAGCAATTCTGGCCAGTACCCTAGTGAATTTCCCCCGTCTAATGATGCGTCAAATGTTGTAAATCCGCCATATCCGAATGGGTTCACAACGGGTTTTATGATTGCCTAATGTATTCCGTCCGATCCAGGAAACTTAGAGGTGCCTAGCGGCTGGAGACTTTCGACCAACGCAAACGACATCAGTGTAATTTCAGAGGGCTAACCAAAGGGTTGCTCTGGAGATCCATGATCTTCGTTGATTACTTCTTTAAAAGTTTCCAGGCTGCTTTTAGCTTTTTCCATGCTGTCCACTGTTTTCATGGAGTGCTCGTTTTTTTGTTACTTCCAGTGCCTTCCTCAGGGTAGGTTTTGGTTGGGCATAGTTGCAGCACGCTTAAAGATTTGTTCCCGCACTCGGCGCAGTGCGCTTTTTGTACGTCGTCATGCACTTCCGCCGAACGCACAACAGTTTGTTTCTAGCCGGTTTATACTCTGACTCAGCGCAGTATCCGTTCCTCTACTTGTGTTTCATGAATGTTTGCGCTTCCGCTTCGCGGCTTTTTAAATAGGGCTTGTTCTCCATTGCGGAATCTCCCCTTGTTCGATCCCCTTTACTGTGATATTGCTTCCGTTACACACTCTTTCGGGTTTCGAACCAGTCGTTTTTGTCACTCTACATATTCGCATCTACTTTCCGCCGTCCACTCCATCTGTATTCCTATTTCTCTTACCCCTTGCACGTTTAACACTGATAGGCCCCAGTATATCTATGGGTGCTGCTATCCCGCGCAACATTAGCTAAAATCGTATTAACACATGGTTGCTTATACCTATCTGTTCTATAAAATAAAAAGATTTGTACCATTTGATGCTTCTGTTATTTCAATTTCAAGACCCCTTAGCTAATGCATAGCCCACCTTGGAGAAGGAAATATGTCTCCGCGTCAATATCACCACATGAAAAGCGGAAACTGGGTCATCTTGATTTCCTGTCATTGCACATCTCATCGATATTTCTTTTTTCTGTTTTAGAAATTACGGATCTCCAATACGTGGTTTCCTTCTTCCCATACTGACAGTTTTCACTCCCGTGCTGGTCCTACCCATTTCTTATGCATCAAAGGCATGGTCACCGTGAGTGGACTATAATTCACGATTTCTATACTATGAACTGAGTCAGACCCTAATGCACGTTTGTCGCTTTTAGATCGTTCCGCATTTATATCTAAGTCCGTTGTTTATTACCCGTCAGTCGAAGTACCTGTTCATTCTCCCTTTACTCATGTGCGCAGAAAATCCATATGATAGATTAACCTGTCCGCCTATATATATATATATATATATATATATATCAAAGCAAAAAACCGGATTGAGCAGAGCATTTGCCGCCCATGTATTTTCGGCTGAAATATGAATACAAGCACATTCCTTATCTAAACCGCTCGTAAAATTATTAGCCCACCACCAATAAACCGCATTCCAAAATGGAAACTGATATTAGGCCGATTGCTTACTCCCCTAAAAATGGGCATAGTCTTCAAATTTCAACAATAAATTTAGCTGTCCGATCGGGTTCATATTAGTTGCTTTGCTCTGGCACCAATGTCCACTGGCAAAATCTTCCGATGAACCCATTCGATTCCGGGAGGTGTAGGAACAATTACCAACCGATCTACTTTTGGTATTCGTCGACTTACGGATACTTGCTGCCGCGCTACCACGGGAAACGTCTAACTGGTCCTGAAATGAAGATCTGCATCCAGGTCCTTCTTTAAAGTGGCAAAGCAATTGCTCCTGGCCGAAGGCTGCACTTTCTGTATAAACCATCGCCGTTCCAGCTGTTCCCCAATCAAGTTCCTTTACCGCCAATGCAATTTCACTTCATTTTCTTGATTGCCCAACGCACTCAGGTTTGCCGCCTTAGCTGGCTTGCACGTTTCAGTCAGCCCGTCTGCAGCGATGTGCAGGTGCAACTAGGATGACGGATCACGCTTGCATTCATTACTTAAATGCTTCCTCTGGTTGGATGTCCAGTACTCGATTGGTTCTACCTAGAAACGCTGCTTTAGTTATCACTGAACCGACATATAATGGCATTCCAAAGATCCTCCCCAAAGTTTCATTACCACGTTTTACAAAACAAAACTCGTGCGAGGAAATCCATCAATACCTGAAACAGGCAAACATTCTTCATACGTCGAATCTCTTCTTCCCCCTTTTGGTATTTCGCTGTCCCATGACCTGGGTAGTAATGTTTGCCTTTCAGTCCGGCAACATGCTGCCGCTCCTACATCAGAAACTGCCCTGGCTGCATCTTGTTGTCCCTCGGCAAGTGGACGCAATAATTCTTCCAACTCGTCTTCTATTGTTGCACCCAACCGAAACGTACGGGGCCAAACCTACATGCAACAAACCTCAGTTGCATTCTACAACCTCATACAGTTGCGCAATTTCTATCCATTGCCGCCGCTCCCACCCGTTACATGCAAATGGTCGTACAAAACATCACTGCTTGAGTGTTTGTTCAAAATATTGCTCAGCACACTATACATGGTTTCGGCTCGCCTGGGATTATCCACTCCTGGAAACCTGATGTCTCACTTTTCCTGCCTACAACATACTCGCAATCCTTTCTTCACCTCCCGAGTACACCAGCGTTATCAAAATGGCACTGGGCGCAGTCAGATCCACCGCCTTAGCCGGCACACATCGGGCGGGCAGCTCGGCCACAGCGGTGTACGGTTGCAGATAGGTTGGCGGATTACACCTCCTGCGTTCACCCCTAAACGGTGATTTCAGGTTGGGTGACCAGCACTCGGTTAGCCCCACCCACTTGCACTGTTGTGATGAACGACTCTCTTGTCCCTATTTCCACGTGCGTCAATTTGTTCTGGCTTCCTGTTGCTTCCGCCTAAAGTTCCTTTGTCCAAACCTTACAAGACTTTGGGTGTCATTTTGTATAAACCCAAATATTCTTCATCCGAATGGCTGAGGACCATCGTTCTTCGTGAATCTTCATTTTGGTCTGTCAAATTTGACAGCAGACCGCTGTCCTTATTAACTGCCGTTCACACGATTCCACTAGATATTGCCTCATTGGAATCCGCTTTCTCTTCTTCGTTTTCCAACTCCACCTCCAGAAGTGAATCTAACTGAAATTCTCGAAAACAAAATGACCCAAAGCAAACCTCACGAATCAGGCATACGATTACACAAAGTTTATTTATAATCGTCTTTTCCACCTGCCCCAATAGTTGTGCTCCAAACATTCGGCCTTTTATGCTGCTAGTGTCCGCTCAATATGCATCTCACCAGACTGTGCATTCCGCTAGAAACTGCCCCTTACTTTCCCGTTCCTTGTTTTTGGCCAGTTTTTTTGCTGCCAGCTTCTATTCTTGCTTATTTTCGTCATTTAGGAAATTCACCTTATTAAAGATCTACTGCCGCACTGTCGATCCACCTTGGTCTGCAGCGGGCACATTGCGGTGTACCGGGCGCGAAACAAAGACACCAAGCAGTGCGGCCTAGAACGCTTCTTTTTGTTCAACTCATCAACGCGACAATTAGTTGTCATTTATTGTCTTATCATGCATATATGACCTGGCATGTGCATTATTAGCTAATGCTTTTGCCTACCAATCTTTGCACTTGAGCACTATTTTCCTATTTTATCACTTTCGTCGCACGTCATTATCATGCGCACGGCGTGTCTTGGCACTGCCCAAGAAAAAATTATTTTGGGGCGCGCTTCGAATTTCCCCATTCAATCCCAATTTTGTTGTGCTTGCTGAATCTCAAAACTAATATCATTTTAAAGGGCAACGCCTGTAATAAAGTGAACCGCTCAAGCCGTCGGCTCCATAGATTTTCGATTTTAAATAAATATTTTTTCCTTAGGGAAAAAATGTTTCCCATTTCAAGCTACTCTACTCTTTTCTAGCAGCAAACTATATGTCACCTCAACTGCTTAAGGTTCATTTCGTTTCCATATAATTGCAGGACATCAACCGTTTTCATTGACAGTTCCGCCATGCCAACCTTAGCTCGGATCCGTGCCGGTACACTTCGGCCTTTTTGATCATCTAACGTATGCCAAGTCATCGTGTTCACCTGCATTGACGCCTGGCCGTTTGGCTACATTTTCCTCACTGGCTACTCAGCAAAGTATTGTCAGATCTACCGCCTGCAATTCATGATTTGTGGTCATTTCTTTCAGCTGCATTGTGAATCGATTATTGATGCCTGTGGACAACTTTCTTCTGTTTTGCATGCTTTGCTGATACGCTAATGGCAGGTTGTCACCTTGGAGCCAATTTTGGTACGTTTAGCCTGGTCACCAGTGGGCTGATGCAAATATGAAGCTGGATTACCAAATTTGTCAGCAGGCAAGAGTTGCTTCTAAAGCTGCTGGATATAAATAGTGCGGTGATGAGGGAGCTCCATTTAGGGTGTTTTTCTATGAAGATTCTTCAGGTTGGGCCACGCTGAATGCAGTGCGCCTTTTTCTAGGCCGCCATTTCCGGAATGAACGACGCTCCTGAACCCAGCCATAAGCTAACTGAGGTTTCCCGTTTTCGACAAACTAGCAACACTTTTCCACAAAGACATTATTAAATTTTGAGGTAACACCTTTTCCACCGTTGCGTTATTCAACAGAACAATCAGGAATTGGGCTGAACCCTGCTGATCAGCGCAATTATTACCCTGTTGGGCCCCAAAGCTGTGAAAACTGAACCAGCTATTACATTCTAATCTGTTATGCCTCTTGATCGGTGGGACATTTTATTTCGATTCTGATCAACTCTGCGTACACATCCCAAATTGTTTGCTCTCTCTGGCACCAGTAATGGATATAATTGCATCAATGGGACCGCCGGATCAAAAACCGCGCCAGAAAAAAATTATAAAATCACCTCCGACAGCCAGCTGCGCGTTGACCCTGAGTCCAAACTTAAATGAATTATTTGGAAAAAAAGCCATTTTGCCTGAACGCGTCCGCTGAATGTGATTGCTCGAGGATATTTTGGTAATAAAGCAAATATAATGATACCAGCATGTATACTTCTAGGTTCACGAATAGCAGGTAGCCGTTGCAATATTAACATTTAACAAACAAAGTTTACGGGAACAACTGGGATCCAAAAGGCCAAATAAATTCAAAAATGCACAAACAGAAGCGAAAAGGATTGGGTCCAAAAACCTGGCTGCAAGTTCCCTACGTTTAGTCAAAAACCTTGTTCACTAAAGGAAAATAAAGGAAAATACGTCAGTTTATAGGGACTGTAGATCTAGGAGAACAGTTTGCTGAACGCACCTATGGTCAGAAGAAAGCATAATGTGGTATCTGTGTCGACGGCAAATGTTCGGCAAAAGACGGTTCGGATCTGCGTGCTGCAGTGGCGAAATGAGGGTCTGGAAGAAAATTCATACACCGTCTGACAGTGGAACCAAAAGGCTAGGGCGGTGGAGTAGGTTTAACCATGGTTGGCATGTCCCAAGAGGTCGCATGGACGGCACAGGACACTAGAGATTTACAAGTTGGTGCGAACTGAAAAGATTGTGAACCGGACAAAATGAAGTTAATGTTAGTGCTAATCAGATGTACGTGACGGTGGGAACTAGGAGTGGACTGATGTGTTGTTACGAAAATCATTGCCCAATGTGTGCAAGATTAAAACGAGTCCAACCGAAAGCTTCCATAAATTTAGATCAGTTAGGGCATGTAATAAGGGAAGTGTAACCTGGAATTACGAGGGAGAAAAGCCACAGAAGTGGTATCTGCCAAGTTAAACAGCCGCAAAATCACCAAAGAGTCTTTCAATTTTTCCTTAACGCGTTACATTTACGAGCGGCATAAAAACGAGAGGACCGAAAAATCTCCGTTTGTTGATGATGTCAGTCTAGTTTTGCTGAGAAAATTAAATATGTCCGTCGGATTGCCGACCACAGTGCTTTACGCAAAAGTGAAGAAGGTACGCGTCCACTTGTCCTCCATACTGTTCGCGGATGTCACCATAAGCTAACGGATAAATATGCACATGTCCAAAAGATTCTCGCAGAGGGAGGATCAAGCGTTTTTGACGGTGTAGACTTAGATGTTTACGCATTACACAATTGCATATCTGATAAGGAAATTAAAATTCGATACCAATGGCGTCTATCGGGATGGAGAGAGAATGACAGTGAACGGCCGAAAAAAGTGGAAACCAACGGAAAATGACTAGAGTACGCCAAAATTCACAACCTATGGTGACCATATATGGATGTGGCAACCCACATCCAAGGGTGAAAGGGCACCGATAATAAATTGGAAGCAAGCCGTGGACACAAAGCTTATGCAGCGCGAAACATCTACTAAAGGTAGGGAGGCGTGCACAATAATATTGGAAAGCTTACCTCGGAAGAAGAAAGATAAGTTGGAGCGTTTGAAAGTTCAAGATTGCTGCGAAGATTCCAAAGAATTTCATCAAGAAACGAGCAATTTCGACCACTTTTCCAACAACTGTGAGGCCTTTACCCACCGGCGGGGTCTTAGTTGGAAACTAAATTGACAGAACAGCAAAGTTTAAAATAAGTCTGTCGAAACCCCAGCTAGTCATACGTAGTCAGAAAACACCAGTGAATGACTGCAGCTTTATCAGCACTTCCATCTCTCAGACTAGACCTAGATGATCTAGTAAGACGTGAAGCATGTGCGGATGGTTTTTGGCTCGCACTCGGCTCTATGACGTCACTGGTCTATGGCACGTCAAAGGGAACATAGCAAATTAAGCTGAACGGAAGCACCATCATTTCGGTAACCTGCTAACTCCAGGGGCAATTCCCTGGTTGGTAGATTTTTGGGCCCCAGGTTTGTTCCAGTGAAAAAAAACATCCAAGAAAAGAAGCTATTGTAGTTATGGCATGACAGGAAATAACAGTTTAATAATTTGAATGAAGCGACGGCAAAACGTTTGATCCAGGGGGTGAAAATCCTGGGTATCTAGTACCCAGGTACCCTTTAGGCGGACAGCAATGCTAGTGAAAGCGATTGCCAAGTGTGAGAGACATGAGGGTGGGTATCTGGTGGTCCGAAAGATACTACGAACAGACAGAACCGAAATGTCGCAAAGCAAAAAGGACTGAAGGGTGTCCTGTCCCGAGGTGAATATCAGGCCGTCGTTCTTCTTCCCCACTTAGTCAGTCACGGTTACTGAAACTACTGTGTGCTGCAAGTTGCTATCATCCTGTGCAAACACAAATTACTGATCATAGCATTGTTATGCTTCTTCCTTCCTAACTCTTTGTGACTTCCCATGACAACTCCTACCCTGGCATCTAGCTCACGCCTCCATCCGCACCTCATTTAGGTGGTGCCCTTTTCTGGCAATTCGGAGTAGTAAACGCCGGTGGTAGTTCAAACACGATCAATTATAAATGATCTCCCGTTGTATGTACAGCTGGCTCGTAAGCCAGACGAGTTTCACAAATATAAAAAATATTAAATTGTATTCCCAAGCCTTTGTGCTAGCCGTCCTATCAAACCACTGCAATCTGCATCTGCGACGACGTTAAAAAATTACTGAGAAACAGGCTGCGAATCGGGATCATGCTTCCTGACTGAGCCATGCACCTTATAGGGAATAAGCAGATGGAAAGTTTTAACATCCCCTTCTTCCGCGCACTTCAAGAGCGTGGTCTGGCCCCTATAATGCTCGTAAGATAATGAATATTACCGTTATTTCTATTTTTTATTCGCCCACCTTAATACAAGCTGGGACAAGTTCCAGACTTCCCTCTCTCTCCGGCCCTTCTGTAGGCTCTCGTTTGAGCACAGAACCAATGCACCGGCTAACAGAAAGTGTAGATGCAACACAGACTCTGTCGCAGAAGGATCTACCCCATCCAATGCGCTGGTTGTCTATCCCTGACACTGCAAGACTGTTTGTCTAAGCACGGGTCCCGTATTACGTTTGCTTGCCCTTAGCCTTTGTGAATGCTAGTGCGTCACTGTTACTCGGCTCGGTACGACTGCAGTACTGGCGCACCGGATGCTCGACAGGTACAGCAATAAGACAGTCCAAAGTGGTGGAAGACTGAGTATATTTTAACGGGGGCATGCAGGCGGAGCGTGCGTGAGCAACGCACAAACGACGACCGCTCTGGGCGGTCAACGTTTGGTTAGAAAGGCTATCCGGAGGAATAAATCTATGTTCCACTGCCACTTCCTAGAAGGCAGTGGGCGAAGGGCTTCGATTGGGACCATATGGAACAAGCCGGAAACTGGCGGATTTCGTGGGCTTTGGCATCGATCGCCAGTGGGAAATCGGAGTCGCTCTATTGGAGGTCCCCTGGGTGTTAGTTGTTGGGAGTTGACCGTGCGCCGTAAACCCACCCCTAAAAGCACCACTAGCAGGCAAAAGCGTGAGGTGATATCTCCCGACTTAGCTACTCCCGCAAATCGCTGCAGCCGAGCCTGCCGGTCAAAATGGCATATACGTTATCGGGACAAATATGTTACCTTCTCTTAGGTACAGTTGTGTCCTTACGACGGGAGAATATTCAAACATCTGATATGAAAACAGTAAGAAAATCATAGAACCGAACGGGTTGCTTTGCCATGTCGCCGCGTCGACTGATTTGCATACCATGTACTTCTGGCGTGATCGGTGGCACTGTGGATTCGACCTCGCCAGAGGTCGGCTGGACTTGACCAGGATGGCGAGGCTTGTGGGGTGAGAGAAGGCCGTCCTTCAATCCACATTCCACAGTGGCAGGCGTGATACGATCAATAGACACCATTGTGACGGCCGGTAACGTCCAAAATGAATGTTTTAAGACCACGTTATGGTGAGCAAAACGGACCGATACGCAGTTGTTCCAGTGGTGGTCGAACACCGTCATCGGGGAGAACGTGAGTTGAAGTATTCAAAGCGGCTGGAATGTACACCGAAGACAGTTCATCCCGCAGTGGAACGGCGCGAAGCGCTAGCATGTGTCATGCGGGAAGTTCCGCATAGTTACTGTAATTGAAGTGCATGGGTCGTGACGGAGCCATTGACTCTCCGGGGAAGCTAAGCGTGCAATCAAATCCTGTAAAATAACTCCAGTGGGTTAAAATAGCTAACGGCAGTGTGTCGCCCCAAAGCGGGTTAGTCCCGGATAACAGAGCGGGTTTTGTTTGCCGGTAAAATCTCCGAAACTGTCCACTGATTTGCAAATGGTAGGCAGTTGTTATAAAAGGCTTCCAGCAAAGTATTTTCACAGAATTTGAATACGCTCCGTCGAAATGAGCCACGGTTGGTAGTTTCTACAGCAAAGCAACCGAATATGCTTACCCAACATGCCAAGAGTGGTTCCGTGGACTCTTCTTAAGTAGAGCATGAGATTGGTATGGCCCTTGGCCAGTGAATGAAGTGATCTACACAGATGGGTGTGTAGACGTAGCCGTGAGACGGCGGAAGTGGCTCCACGAGGTCAAAACTTACGCGGTGAAGATGTGTCTCCGGATCGAAGAACTTAACCGTTGCAGCTTCCATATGCCGATGAACTTTCACCCTCTGGTACTGGAGGCATGCGCGATCCCACTGGCGCACGCCATGCTTAACGGTAAACCACACAAAATGTTGAATCACTAGCCTCACCGAAGCACACTCACCCGCGCGGGCGAGGTTGCGTAAAACAAGAAAGGTAAGATAATCGTGAACTGCTGACACCACTGGATCTGGACGATCTTGCAGTACGTAGCCAGGAATTGCATACATCGACGCTTTGATAGGCACAACCACTAAGTTTGAGGAGATATCTCGTTGGGGCTGGTCGGTATCACGATCATTCACCTGGGCCTGTGTCGTTGCATCGACGTCGATGTTGGAGACAAACAGAAATGGTGTACACGAGTGGTACAGCAGCTTCGGAGTTCTCTGCCCCGGAAGCATGTGCATGTCTACAGTGAACTGTGACACAAAGGCCAAATGGCGGATCTCGCTTGGCAAGTGCCGATCAGGGGATGAATGCAGCACGGATATCATGGGGTTTGTGAGCTGTAAACACATTGAATAGGAAGCCCTCAAGTGCATGCCCGGAGTGTCGGACAGCAAGGCAGACAACGAGCAGCTCCCTGCCAAACGTGCTGTATCTAGACACTGCCGGCTGCAGCCGCGCGGAAAAGAGCGCTAAAGGCCCCCAAAAACCGTCGTTGTAATGCTGAAGTACAGCTCCCATCGTGATGTTTGAGTCGTCGGTTGTCAGATATACGAATGCTGAAGGGTCGGGATGTGTGAGCGGCGCTTCTTTGGTGATAGCGTTTTTAATGGAAATGGATGTCTGTTTGACAGCCTCAGGGTACGCAAACGTGCGCTTAGCTCCCCGTAATAGATCCTTGAGAATAGTAGTTATATCTGCGTAATTGAAGATAAAACGTCGATATAAGTTAAATGGGCCGGCAAGAGCCCGTAATTGTCGATAATAATGAGGCTGGAAGTACTTCCGAAAAGCAGTGTCCTTATCTGGCAACGAGGCTATATCTGAATACCGAAGATATTTCCTAAGAATTTGACGCTGACTTTTCTGACCTCACATTTCGAGGCGTTCCCCGTTGCGCCATGTTGGTAAGGGCCATCTAAAATAGCACGTAGTTGAGCTCGGTGTTGCTAAAATTTGTGGGGCCCAAGTTCTCTATATGGCGGGTTACCTCAGTATTGACTGTGGAACGTGTGTCGCAGTATGCTAGAGAATTCGCGACGTAGCTCACCGTATGGAATTTGGGCTGGCGGTTGAGCATGCTTAGGCGTGATCTGGTTGATGACGGCGTACGACCCGGTCACGGTTGGCGACGTTTGAAGGTTCACCATTTTCCTGCACCGAACACCGACCAGCAGGTCGAAGTTCTTGAGGAGGTCCATACCCATTACAGGGTAAGTGACATCACCTAAGGTGAACACTCGAAGAAATTTACGACTCACACCTAGATCGACGGTGACGGAACGACGTCCGTACATGTGCATATCGGTGCCCATCACAGCCCACAGCGTCTCCACCTGTATAGCGGTCAAATTCTTCGGGTCGCGGGGACTTACGCTGAATTCGGAACCTGTATCCACCAAGAACGGTCCGTTAGTTGTCAAGTCCTTGACGTGTAGGAGGCACCATTTGGTAGATGGCCTTGTTTTGTAAGCTACGACCACGAACCGGGAATCAGATTTCCCTCTTTCTCACTTGGGATTGGGCACCCGGGGTCACATCATGCCAAACAGCCAAAGCTGCATCATATATACAGTAATCTCCCTCGGATGTCAGGAAGAGTCGCTTTGGTGAGAAGTTACTGCACCTGCCTCGACGCGCGTCAAACCGATCTCGTCAAGGATTTCTAGCAACTGCTAGCCTCTGCAATGAAGCATCGAACCCCGTTAATTCGTGTGGCGAGGATGCGGCTCCGAAGCACAGAACAGTGTTTAATGCTGAAACTCCTGGGATATAGCGTGACATGTTGTCATCACCGATTTCTACCTTCTTCTCTGGTGAATAATAGGCAAAGGAGAAAAATGCGATCGAATCCGTTCAGGCGGCTGCTCTCTTAACACCGGGTCGTCGCCGAACGATGTGCCTCTGAGACGCAGTCTTTCCCGCAGTAGCTCTTGGGGCTTCCTATTCCTTAGCCCGACCCCTTGAAGCTACCGCCCGATGCGCTCATCTTCCGTGGGGGAAGTCCAAGTTATAACCGATTACTTCAATGCTTCGTGACTCTGAGGAGATGCTGCGACGATCATAACCTGAAGTGCTACATCTGAGGTTAAACGATCTGCGACCCGTCTAAAACGGCTGGTGTCGCTGACCATCCTACAATTCTCAAACGGCAGTTCAACTAACGTAGGCCGGAGTTAAAGATTGAACGGTGCGAAGGGGTTATGTGAAGAGTTGGGGCTTCAACTGTTGGAACCGTAGACGGTTTTTGCTCCATGCACATAGCACCGTGTTTGAAAAATTGCGAGAATACAACGCACCCAAAGCTACCGATAGAAAAACGTAGCCAGTAAAAATCCCCAAGAAAAAAATCCGCGTCAAAAGTTAACGGCAAATTTTGCCGGTGGGAAAAAATGGCAAAGTGGGCTTCAGCGAAGCGAATAGCGACTCACGTGGCCAGTCGATCGAGTCGGGCTCATCGATTAGTAAGTCCTTTCGTCGTACCGCGGATTTCGGGGTGCATTTGCTCGCTCTTAACGACTATGGCTACTCGTGCGCCGCCTTTACTCGGCTCTGTGAGATCACGATGCTGACAACCCAGTTACTCAACCGATGGAAGGAAAACATTAGGAAGCGGTTGGAAGTTGAGCACATTTCACAAGAGCGTGCGAGCGGAGCGTGCGAGCGGATCGTGCGTGAGCGATGCGCAAATGGTGACCGCGCTGGGCGGTCAACGTTTGGGTAAACAAGTGAACCGGAAGAACAAATCCATATTCCGTTTCAACCGTGCCACAGACCGGATAGCAAGTTAATACATGACTCGTTTCATAAGGGGCTCTGCCTTTGGCCCTTGCAACACATCACGGTAGAACTCATCCAGGATGACCTCTGTCTGAATTCTACCTGAATGCTGATAAAGCGACGATGGCTACGTCCGAGTCATGAATGTTGGTCCTAAAAAATTTACTGTGATCGCAATAAGCAGCGGGCTACGATGATTCCCGCCCAGGATTAATAAGTAATCATCGTATCAAAAATGATTGATACGTGGAAGCTGCACACACGCGTTTGCTAAACCTTTTGAATTCACGTAAGCTTGTCGCGATTGGCCACGATTGTTATAGTAAACCAGCGCTAGATTTTGTCCGCGTGATTTAGATGTCCTGTCTGGTAATGTTTTTCTATGCTTTACTTATATTCGGTAGACATGTTAGTCATTTTGTTGTTCGGATTCACGCAATGCGATCCGTAAAAGGTTCACGGCGTAGGTTTTTTTTGCTGCAACTCTTTGCTTGGAACTGTTTTGTTTTGTGCGTACTAATCGTTGATATTCTATCTACTTTTCAGCGTCGGTTTGACCACTCAAACCCATAGAACAGCTGTTGCACGTCTGATATTTTCAGACGCGATCCCCTCAATTTTTGACTATCTAGGGGATGAGCTTCACATCTGATGAGGTTAATTTTCTCATATATCGATACCTGCAGGAATCCGGTGAGTTTCTCGGGATGAGTTCACGATTTACCGACTGTGGGACCCGTCAATTGATATTTCCTCCATATTTAGGGTACGGTCATTCCGCCTACCTTTTCGGCCTTGAAAGCCAGATAAGCCGTTCGAACATTGATGGTTCAATGATACCCCCGGGCTCCTTGTTGAGTCTTATCCAGAAAGGTTTGCAATACACTGAAGCGGAGATCAGTATAGGCGAGGTTAGTTACGTTAGTTTCATGACCAGTCCCTGTAGGATGGGAGTGAAAGAGTTGTCGACTCCCTGTCGCTCATAGATGCCGTTGTCCCGGATTTCATAGAACAACGGAAAAGTTCGTTGCGTCAGCAACAGCAAGCTGCCTCCGTCCCACCGACAACCCCTGTCACATGTTCTAGTGTGATTGTAACTTGTAACAATGTCTCCTCACATCCCAGTGCTACAGGTGCTCAAGCAAGTTCCCAAACCGTAGCTCAGCATACTTCCGTTCACCCGACGGTGGCTGAGTCCTCTGCGATGCACAATAGCCTCCACCATCATTCTCTTGACAGTGATCACCCAGTCGTGGGATCTGTGAACTTTAAACCTGAAGGGACACTACCAAATGCCCTCCCACCTCAACAAACACACGGATCTTATTCAGTGTCTGTGGTGAATGCACTGGCGCAATCCAATATGAGCCCTGCCAGTGCATTGAGTGTTTCTGTATTAAATCAGTCCGGTGGAAATTCGGTTAATTGTTCCACTCCAGTTGTGTGTACCTCGACGACTGTGTCGACGGTTAGTCCTGTGGCTACTACTCACCCATCCACCATCCACAACATTAACAAGAACTCCACACCGTCCCACCCGGTCATTCCTGGATCGATTCAGTCACACCATGTAGCACCGTCAGTGTTGCTATCCAGCATTCAGACTAACGGTGAAAATCATGGATCTACCATGGGTAAGTGTTTCTGGTGAAGTGGAATTATCCTGCCTTGCTCTACGATAGCGTTTTGGGGAGAAGTGGTTTTCAAGTACGACTCAGACTGTTAGTGAAACTTATTTGTCGTGCATCATTTGTACATGTTGCCAAGTCGCCCGAATGTTCTTGCATGCTTGGAAACACCGTTTATCGAGAATAGCAGTGTTGCAACTTTTGCACGTCATAACTAAGAACTGTCAAACTGGATTAGTTAATTGGTCTGAGTAAACTGCTTGAATGTTTGAAAATCACGTTAGAAATCGCGGAGACGTCCCGCTCCGCTATTTTCGAATCATGACGTAGGACATAACAGGTCGAGATTGCAGTCGTAAATTGTTGGTTGTATTTACTGATAAGTTTTCCAACTGCTTAATTTCACCGCCAAGGTCGGTGCAGATTAGCTGATGTTCACGTCGGGGTGAGATGCCACGAGATGACAAACGTGTGGGTTGATGTGGATCCCTATTTCACGTGAAGTTTGAATGTAAGGAATATTTAGAGCGGTACAAAATAACGTTTTTGACGCTCCCGAATCAAATAAGGCGTTCGGAACAAAACTGCAAGTGAAAGAATTACTTTTACTGTCCTTTCTCAAGGAGTATCGGTAAAATAAACCGAAAAATACCCAGGCCAGTGTTATCGTTAAGGTACGAAGGCATCAGATTCGGGCTACGGCGTTGCATTAATAGGTATGCATTTGATATGGCGAGTGATTAGTTGTCGTCGAAAACTGCCCCGTAGGATGAATGTTTAGTTCTGTTTGCTCAAAGCCCGACAGATGTACATTTCAGTGAAACGTGTTGGTTGATTTGTTAAGCTTTTCTGATAGTTTCGTCCTCTCTAAACGAGTTTTCGCAAATGTTGAAAAAAGCCGCATGTCACTTGTGACTGTTGAATGCGGAGCCTGGAGGAACGTGGGGTTAGCATGTTCGACTCAGTTGTTTGTACTGAGTTTGGGCGCCACTAAGATCGCCATCGATATACATTGCTGTCAATCTCTGGCCCGGATAAAAGCGTTCGTGCTGCTTCACCTTGCTTCTGGACGGCCGTGGAAGTCCTACGCACCCTGCCTGCCCGTGCAGAAATGAGGGTGAATACTCGGCGCTCTCCACTGGGTAATCAGTCTAGAATATTTGGCTAAACCCTGATACCAAAGCAGCCGAGGTTAACGTAGGAAGAATACTGTAGTATGTTCACCGACCGCGACGGGGTAGTGTACTGAGCACTTGGTAGGTTTGGTCCCATCCGAGGAGCGTATAGACTCAGCAGCGGGTCGCTTGGTCCTCATAGTTCTGCTGTCTTGTGGCTCTGACTATTTGGCTAAGGGCTCGGATTAGGAAGTTTCAGGTCAACCGTCTACTTCGGTTTAGACAGGCAAGATCCCGATAGATGGCTAATAACGTGGGAGATATGGAAACTATCAAATGTGATAGACCATACACGTTATCCTCTATGTTTTCCTCGCTATTGTTGCAGTGGTACATGTGCTAAGATTTGTCCGTATAAATAATACCTGCATACCGTCCTAGATCCCTCGACACTTGACTTGCGGACAGTGGCTCGCCGCCCGTTTCGTGAGCGCAATTGAGGTCATTAGCGTCTGGTGTTTTGAATGGCGAGTTTATTCATGATCTTGGTTCAGTAATTCCAGATAAATCCCTTTGTTTTTTCCCGCGTGAGGAGACTCAGCACCAAATAAACGAGGAAAAATTGATCAGTTGGCACTCGCAGTTCCGGTGAAAAACGTTCTAGTGATTTCACTAAAAGCATTGTTAAGTCCCGTGTCAACCTTCAGCCCCTAGGATAACTAACGACATTGCGGAAAGAAAAGTGTAACTGTTAAGCTGGCACGGAAAGCAAACATTACTAGATTATCAATCGTTTAGAATACTTACTTTCGACCTTGACGTTTTTGAGCGTAGTAGTCCTAAGAGTTCGAATAGTACCCTCACCAGAGCAAAGTCCGCCGACAGCCCGATTTCCTGAATGCATTTTTCATGGCTATATGGCTGTAGTTGGAAAGGCACGCTCAATAATCGCTATGGTTCACCATTCAGGAGAGTCGGGAATCCTAATCCTGAAGTTTGGAGTGGCCATGGAACTACATTAAATCTCGGTAGTCGGTTGTGATAATGAGTAGTGGTAGCAGATCACCGTCTCGCCATTGATTTTGGAAAAATCCTAGATTCATGCATTGAAAGCCTCCTAAACGAATTTTTTAAAATCAGTAACTGATGGACAGTAAATTGCGTATTGTTCGTGTTTTGATTTTTTTTTCAAACTTTTTAAGGTGGACATTTTGAGATTGTGTTGTGATATTCAGTAAGACGCTGCGCAAGCAACCACCGCTTAGTTTATGGTAAAAGACGATAAATGAAATCAATCAACGTCAACTTGACTTGTCAGGTCATATCGGACTTTCAGGCTTGGTGTTTACACTTCAGGAAACGTCCTTAATGCGACCCAGAACGCGTCTTTCGGGTTCCAAAACCGCGGTCCCCCCAGTCAATATAATAGAAAAGACTAGTCAACAGCCAGATGCGAGCAATGTACTGTATATATCGTGGTGCCGAAATAGCACCAACACGACAACCCACGCGCAGGCAAACCACGGCAGAGCAGTGCTGAGCGGCCGAAGCGATTCGGAAGCGAAGGCCCTCAAAATGCAGCAAGTACGGAGACGTACTGATCTCATGTGATAAAGCAAACGCCAGAAGATTGATATCGAGCGTCAAAGATCTTACAGAAAATGATGTCCGAAAATATTCGCTTTTATCTTATCCTCGACGCCACCACAGCACTATTGCGATAACTCTAGTATTTTTGGCTTCAGAAGTCCGCTCAAATCGCATCGCCATCTTGAATCCGTGCCATGATAGGACGGTCCTTAATAATGAAGAAAGATAGAATTAGGATTTCTGGTAACATGATAAGCTTAAATCATGAGTGAGGTGAAAGGGAGTTGTCATAGCAACTAAGGCCCACCACACGAGCGGGGGTGAGGGAACTGGCAACCTTGGCCCTGAAACTTCTGCTGGCATAGGACCATACAAGTTCGCATTAGGCCAGGTATGCTAACGAGCTGAAAAACAGTCAGCTGGTATCCAGCACCAAAGTGATCGGCAGATCTGGGATTCGAATTTGTCACTTTCGGTGACGCTTAATACACTTAACCAACTCAGGTTGATGGACTTTATACGTGATTACTTATAAGTCAATGTTCTTCCGCACCTGCAAAAATGTTTGAGAGATGTGTGATCTGGCAAACGGTAATAACAGCCGTGTTAACAAGGTAAGAATTAACTCCAAGTGTGACACTAAAGGTAGAAATTTACCGTAAATAGTATCTTCACTCGTCAATGATCGAAAGAATACAAAGTCCTGTGATGTAGGGTGCAAAAATAGGTAGTGGATGAAGAATATGGATGTGAAATGATTTTCGGTTATTGCTCCTTTTTTGCGAACATCACGAAAGGGATAGATCTGAAACGTTCTGTAGATCGAGACTGCACTTCGTGATTGTGCAGATACTACAGACGAACTCGTTGCTGTTGAGGACTTTATGCGGTTTGGTTTCTGCCAACGTCAGCATCGTCAGACATCGGTTAACTTTTCGTTGAAAATATTGTAAGTGCCACTCGACGGTGGCGAGTGAAAGCCTAGAGTAGAACTTGGTTGAGGAACAACCGTATGTTGATTGCGAGCAGCGGGGGTAAGATCACTTAACAAAGCAAGGTTTCCCTAAAAGGCCCTCTTTTGCCTTTTCGTCTTAACTTTTTCATGAAGTTGGTTGTAGGGAAAGCCTATCCTCATGTGAAAATAGCGCCACATATATTTGCTCAGGTAGGAAGCTGTCTGACTCAGAATGTGCGGATGACGTTGTGCTATTGGGTGGCCATTCATGTAATTTACAAGTTCTGGGTCGTCTGGACAAGAGTGCAGGTATGTTTAGGATGGGTTTCGCACTTTCGACATGTAAAATGCAGTTTCAAGACAACCGAGCCTTGTTCTTGCAGAGGACCAGCTTGGCCAGGTGGATAGATTGCAGGGAATCAGCTGGATGAGACCGACAGATTTAGTTACCTGTGTAGTTGTATCTCACCTGATGGTCGTGCATAGGATGAAGTGTCTCCGGGCATAACAGAGCTCGATCGAAATTCACCAGCATGTGGCATCTGTGGCGGCCGTGGCGTGGCTTCCGGTTGCCCATCACAGTTCCAATTTATACGGCAGTAATAAATTCGGTCTTGCTAAGCAGTTCCAGAACGGATGTGCGCAGATTTTCGATGTTTAAACATCGCTGTCTTCGCAGAATTGATAGAATATGATGGAAAATGTTCGTAACTCAGAGGTACTGGGTCCCAGGGCTCGGTTTTTGGAACGCACTAAATCGTAATAGATTTGGATGATTAGGACATGTTTCGCGCATGTCCAAAAAACGACAACCTTGTTTTACGTTGAGTCAGGCAGTGGTTGAAAGATAGGTCGGGATGGACATTCGATGACATGGGGGAAAGTGGAAAACCTCCCATCAGTAGGTTGGATCGTACAGTTTCAGTTGAAGTATTGATTTCGGTTCCACGGGTTCCGCTCAAGGGATGGCGGAGACGACTTGTTATGCCTCAATTTCCCAGTCAGTGAAGTTCTTGCATTCAAAAGCTTTGCTACTTCTTCAGTTTATTACTGCAGTTGATTTCCCACCAGTTTTTATTTATTTTCTCTTGAGTCCACAGTACTGCGAGGTAGCAAGCAAAACCAGAGGATATCAGTACATGGTTAATGCTTGTGGAAATTGAGACTGAAAATCAAACTTCGCCACATTAATTCCTTTGCCGACAAGGCTGTTTTTCGACCAGCTATTAGAAATTCAAATTCACTCATCAAATTGTCACCCGAAACATCTCATGAAGCATGGTAGACAACACACTAAAGCCCCACAACAAATGGCTCTCCAGTTCTGTGGACTTGTGCTCTTGTTATCACTGCGAGCTTTTTGATGTTTTCATAGGTCGTCTTTAATCTCTTTTTCACGAACTTATTCCACTTGTTTCTGGTCGGGGCGAAGATAAAAGCATTGAAAATCCTGTTATCTCGTTTGCGAATTTAATTTGAAAAATCATAATCGCGCAGTCTGTGAAGCCTTCCCATGATGGAATGTTTGACGACTAAGCAGCTAACTAGTATTCGAATCAAACATTTAAATGGAATGGGATAACATCCGTTAGTAGTAATAGATAGTAATTTCAGATAGTAATTTTCAAACGTTAAAACTCGCCTTTATGGATTGGATGGAACTCACTGCAGTTTAGGTACTGGGTTTGGTTCCACGAGAATTCAACTACCTTCTGTATCGTTGTTCCGCTTGTTATTTGGCCGGCGGTCTTTCACTACTCGTCCTTTTTTGTAGTGATTATGCAAAATGAATTGAACACCATCCAGAGCCTGTCTCATCCTGAAGGTATTTAAGTGTTAACTCAGCTGACTGACCGCCGGCTTTTCCCCAGACTTACATGTTTCTGTAAAAAAAGTAAATTTTCATGGAAGCAGGGAGTGGTGGACTTACAGAGGCGGAACAAGATAATAATGCTTCAGTAGCCAACACACGGAACAGTCTAACTTTATAAATGTACTTCGGTCATTCTGATTTGATAAAAAAATTACAGCACGATCACCATTGTTCATAGTTCATTGGTATATCCTTCATTGTCTCCAACCAGCTAGTTGACGAGTCTGTCGAACCCCAACCACCAAGACGTGTGACATCTACTTTACTTAAATTTGCTGTACATTTTCTCACTCCATCTTGCCACATCATCTGCTGACCTCCACATTAATTTCTTCCACTCCGTGGGAGGCACCCAAAATAGGGCACAACATGGTAAACGAGTGTTCGCCATAGGCAACACATGGCCCAACCAGCGTAGTCTGCGCAGTTTCATACACCGACATAAGGTATTCTCAGAACCGGCACTAAATTCCTGACCGCATTACCCACCCGGTCACTCCATCCAGTCCTAGCGGTGGTTAAAAACCTCTAATAGACGACATGCATACTCCATATCTGGCAACCATACAGCAGAGCTGAGCGTGCTCACGCACATGAGTTTGAGATTTCAATCGCTGAGTGGAATGATTGGGGTTCTCAACGAAAGCTTTTAGGTCTGACAAAGCCCTGTCCGCATGGCAAGTGTTCTTCCACTCAATTTTCCCGCTCAGACCAACCGTCATTCTGGACAACCAAGAAGCTACTTGATCAGGCCTCTACCCACTGACCTTCTAGACGTGATTGGACCTTCATCTTGAGACAAGCCATTGTGTATAATTTGGTTCGTCATGGAGGCACGGAAGCCGTCATTGTATCAAGGTGCAGTTTCATCGCTGCTGTCGTGAGATATCACTAATTTTACTCATCCACAGAAAAGTAGCACGCAGTGCCTGTGGTAGTTATCGTGGGATTAGTCTTATTCCAATGGTTTCCAAAGAGATAGACAGCAACTCCATGTCACCCGGCTCGTTACCACACCCTGCTCAGTAAGACCTTATATGGTTCTATGCTGTTCCAACTGTCATGGTCGCGGTTCCCGATTCACTCCCCTTCCCCGTGAAGTAGGCCCTAGTGGTGATGGGACATGCCCCTTGCACTACACATGTGTGGAGTATGACAGAAAGCGGCTTTCGCCTTGATAACACTGCGCTGCCTGACAAGCATTTGTGAGTAGGATGTCGGCAATTAGTAGGCCGTATGTCGTCCAAGTCGAGGTTGAATCAATGAGACTTTTGCTTTGCGCCACTTACAGCGCTGCCTGATAATCGTATTCTTTCGTTGTGACCTAGATTACGCCGACGGCCTTGAGTGTTTCTTGAAATCTACAGAGCATACGCACCCTTCACTGAACAAACTGCTAATGGTTGTAGCTCCCTCGGCATTTACCTTCCACATTCGAAACACTGAGTGTTGATGCAGGACTGAACGAAAGCAGATCCGAGTTTGACACTCACTGGTCAGCAACTAACAGTAGACCTTTTCGCTTACTTCGGTAGCTTCTCGGCTAAAGATGGTACCACAGTATTAGAGGTGAGAATACGTATATCATATGCTTGAGC